>CM046293.1:14499283-14585433 GCA_025267735.1 Mactra quadrangularis
AAAAATTTAGCGTCACGAAACTGCCCCAAATATGATGGGGACTGTTCGGGGGGTCAAGTAGGTCAAGGTAAAGCGCGTAACCAGGGTCCTAAAGCGGTGCGGATAGCGGGGGCCTCGATTTTGCGTTTCAGGGGTCCCAAATATGAAAATACTGCACTATTGCCTTCATGGCGGTCTGACCCCCTTAAAACAGGTTTTTAGGGCTAAGGTCCACCTTAAACGCTGAGGAAACTTACATTCGGACCCGCTGGGACCATTTTAGGCCAAAACTGGAGAAAAAAATTTTTCGTGAAATTTTGAACTTTGCGACAGGTCCGCGTATGCAGAAAATGTCAGTTTTTGAGCGAAAAAATTTAGCGTCACGAAACTGCCCCAAATATGATGGGGACTGTTCGGGGGGTCAAGTAGGTCAAGGTAAAGCGCGTAACCGGGGTCCTAAAGCCGTCCGGATAGCGGGGGCCTAGATTTTGCGTTTCAGGGGTCCCAAATATGAAAATTCTGCACTATTGCCTTCATGGCGGTCTGACCCCCTTAAAACAGGTTTTTAGGGCTAAGGTCCACCTTAAACGCTGAGGCAACTTACATTCGGACCCGCTGGGACCTTTTTAGGCCAAAACTGGAGAAAAAAAATTTTCGTGAAATTTTGAACTTTGCGACAGGTCCGCGTATGCAGAAAATTCAAGAAATTGCAAATTTTGGTGCGGAGGATTCAGAGTCGCCAAACGGGCCGGTTGGTGGGTGGGGTTGGTCGGTGATGTCAAATCCGTCAAGGAAACGCGCATAACCAGGGTTCGCAAGTCAAACAGGAAAGCGTGAGGCCAGGTAATGTTTCTCAATGGTTTCCTACTGTAATTAACAGGGATAATCAGTTCTATTCATCTCAGAGGTGTGAAAGCCCAGCCACACACGTGTTTGCGGGCTATATACGTTGGAGATGGATTGGAACCGCCTATGAAATCCCCACTTTTGGCCTGGAAATGCCCCGGGATGACAATGTCATTGTCTCCCGGGGCATTTCCAGGCCAAAAGTGGGGATTTCATAGGCTTTATATTTAAGACTAGCCTAAACTGTACTTGTTGGACAGGTGCGCGTATGCGGTCAATGTCAGTTTTTGAGCGAAAAAACTTAGAGTCACGAAACCGCCCCAGGGATGATGGGGTCTGTGCGGGGGGTCAAGTAGGTCAAGGTAAAGCGCGTAACCGGGGTCCTAAAGCGGTGCGGATAGCGGGGGCCTCGATTTTGCCTTTCAGGGGTCCCAAATATGAAAATTCTGCACTATTGCCTTCAGAGCAGTATGACCCCCTTAAAACAGGTTTTTAGGGCTAACGTCCACCTAGGACGCTGTAGAAACTTATATTTGGACCCGCTGGGACCTTTTTAGGCCAAAACTGGAGAAAAAATTTTTTCGTGAAATTTTGAACTTTGCGACAGGTCCGCGTATGCAGAAAATGTCAGTTTTTGAGCGAAAAAATTTAGCGTCACGAAACTGCCCCAAATATGATGGGGACTGTTCGGGGGGTCAAGTAGGTCAAGGTAAAGCGCGTAACCAGGGTCCTAAAGCGGTGCGGATAGCGGGGGCCTCGATTTTGCGTTTCAGGGGTCCCAAATATGAAAATACTGCACTATTGCCTTCATGGCGGTCTGACCCCCTTAAAACAGGTTTTTAGGGCTAAGGTCCACCTTAAACGCTGAGGAAACTTACATTCGGACCCGCTGGGACCATTTTAGGCCAAAACTGGAGAAAAAAAATTTTCGTGAAATTTTGAACTTTGCGACAGGTCCGCGTATGCAGAAAATGTCAGTTTTTGAGCGAAAAAATTTAGCGTCACGAAACTGCCCCAAATATGATGGGGACTGTTCGGGGGGTCAAGTAGGTCAAGGTAAAGCGCGTAACCGGGGTCCTAAAGCCGTCCGGATAGCGGGGGCCTAGATTTTGCGTTTCAGGGGTCCCAAATATGAAAATTCTGCACTATTGCCTTCATGGCGGTCTGACCCCCTTAAAACAGGTTTTTAGGGCTAAGGTCCACCTTAAACGCTGAGGCAACTTACATTCGGACCCGCTGGGACCTTTTTAGGCCAAAACTGGAGAAAAAAAATTTTCGTGAAATTTTGAACTTTGCGACAGGTCCGCGTATGCAGAAAATTCAAGAAATTGCAAATTTTGGTGCGGAGGATTCAGAGTCGCCAAACGGGCCGGTTGGTGGGTGGGGTTGGTCGGTGATGTCAAATCCGTCAAGGAAACGCGCATAACCAGGGTTCGCAAGTCAAACAGGAAAGCGTGAGGCCAGGTAATGTTTCTCAATGGTTTCCTACTGTAATTAACAGGGATAATCAGTTCTATTCATCTCAGAGGTGTGAAAGCCCAGCCACACACGTGTTTGCGGGCTATATACGTTGGAGATGGATTGGAACCGCCTATGAAATCCCCACTTTTGGCCTGGAAATGCCCCGGGATGACAATGTCATTGTCTCCCGGGGCATTTCCAGGCCAAAAGTGGGGATTTCATAGGCTTTATATTTAAGACTAGCCTAAACTGTACTTGTTGGACAGGTGCGCGTATGCGGTCAATGTCAGTTTTTGAGCGAAAAAACTTAGAGTCACGAAACCGCCCCAGGGATGATGGGGTCTGTGCGGGGGGTCAAGTAGGTCAAGGTAAAGCGCGTAACCGGGGTCCTAAAGCGGTGCGGATAGCGGGGGCCTCGATTTTGCCTTTCAGGGGTCCCAAATATGAAAATTCTGCACTATTGCCTTCAGAGCAGTATGACCCCCTTAAAACAGGTTTTTAGGGCTAACGTCCACCTAGGACGCTGTAGAAACTTATATTTGGACCCGCTGGGACCTTTTTAGGCCAAAACTGGAGAAAAAATTTTTTCGTGAAATTTTGAACTTTGCGACAGGTCCGCGTATGCAGAAAATGTCAGTTTTTGAGCGAAAAAATTTAGCGTCACGAAACTGCCCCAAATATGATGGGGACTGTTCGGGGGGTCAAGTAGGTCAAGGTAAAGCGCGTAACCAGGGTCCTAAAGCGGTGCGGATAGCGGGGGCCTCGATTTTGCGTTTCAGGGGTCCCAAATATGAAAATACTGCACTATTGCCTTCATGGCGGTCTGACCCCCTTAAAACAGGTTTTTAGGGCTAAGGTCCACCTTAAACGCTGAGGAAACTTACATTCGGACCCGCTGGGACCATTTTAGGCCAAAACTGGAGAAAAAAATTTTTCGTGAAATTTTGAACTTTGCGACAGGTCCGCGTATGCAGAAAATGTCAGTTTTTGAGCGAAAAAATTTAGCGTCACGAAACTGCCCCAAATATGATGGGGACTGTTCGGGGGGTCAAGTAGGTCAAGGTAAAGCGCGTAACCGGGGTCCTAAAGCCGTCCGGATAGCGGGGGCCTAGATTTTGCGTTTCAGGGGTCCCAAATATGAAAATTCTGCACTATTGCCTTCATGGCGGTCTGACCCCCTTAAAACAGGTTTTTAGGGCTAAGGTCCACCTTAAACGCTGAGGCAACTTACATTCGGACCCGCTGGGACCTTTTTAGGCCAAAACTGGAGAAAAAAAATTTTCGTGAAATTTTGAACTTTGCGACAGGTCCGCGTATGCAGAAAATTCAAGAAATTGCAAATTTTGGTGCGGAGGATTCAGAGTCGCCAAACGGGCCGGTTGGTGGGTGGGGTTGGTCGGTGATGTCAAATCCGTCAAGGAAACGCGCATAACCAGGGTTCGCAAGTCAAACAGGAAAGCGTGAGGCCAGGTAATGTTTCTCAATGGTTTCCTACTGTAATTAACAGGGATAATCAGTTCTATTCATCTCAGAGGTGTGAAAGCCCAGCCACACACGTGTTTGCGGGCTATATACGTTGGAGATGGATTGGAACCGCCTATGAAATCCCCACTTTTGGCCTGGAAATGCCCCGGGATGACAATGTCATTGTCTCCCGGGGCATTTCCAGGCCAAAAGTGGGGATTTCATAGGCTTTATATTTAAGACTAGCCTAAACTGTACTTGTTGGACAGGTGCGCGTATGCGGTCAATGTCAGTTTTTGAGCGAAAAAACTTAGAGTCACGAAACCGCCCCAGGGATGATGGGGTCTGTGCGGGGGGTCAAGTAGGTCAAGGTAAAGCGCGTAACCGGGGTCCTAAAGCGGTGCGGATAGCGGGGGCCTCGATTTTGCCTTTCAGGGGTCCCAAATATGAAAATTCTGCACTATTGCCTTCAGAGCAGTATGACCCCCTTAAAACAGGTTTTTAGGGCTAACGTCCACCTAGGACGCTGTAGAAACTTATATTTGGACCCGCTGGGACCTTTTTAGGCCAAAACTGGAGAAAAAATTTTTTCGTGAAATTTTGAACTTTGCGACAGGTCCGCGTATGCAGAAAATGTCAGTTTTTGAGCGAAAAAATTTAGCGTCACGAAACTGCCCCAAATATGATGGGGACTGTTCGGGGGGTCAAGTAGGTCAAGGTAAAGCGCGTAACCAGGGTCCTAAAGCGGTGCGGATAGCGGGGGCCTCGATTTTGCGTTTCAGGGGTCCCAAATATGAAAATACTGCACTATTGCCTTCATGGCGGTCTGACCCCCTTAAAACAGGTTTTTAGGGCTAAGGTCCACCTTAAACGCTGAGGAAACTTACATTCGGACCCGCTGGGACCATTTTAGGCCAAAACTGGAGAAAAAAATTTTTCGTGAAATTTTGAACTTTGCGACAGGTCCGCGTATGCAGAAAATGTCAGTTTTTGAGCGAAAAAATTTAGCGTCACGAAACTGCCCCAAATATGATGGGGACTGTTCGGGGGGTCAAGTAGGTCAAGGTAAAGCGCGTAACCGGGGTCCTAAAGCCGTCCGGATAGCGGGGGCCTAGATTTTGCGTTTCAGGGGTCCCAAATATGAAAATTCTGCACTATTGCCTTCATGGCGGTCTGACCCCCTTAAAACAGGTTTTTAGGGCTAAGGTCCACCTTAAACGCTGAGGCAACTTACATTCGGACCCGCTGGGACCTTTTTAGGCCAAAACTGGAGAAAAAAAATTTTCGTGAAATTTTGAACTTTGCGACAGGTCCGCGTATGCAGAAAATTCAAGAAATTGCAAATTTTGGTGCGGAGGATTCAGAGTCGCCAAACGGGCCGGTTGGTGGGTGGGGTTGGTCGGTGATGTCAAATCCGTCAAGGAAACGCGCATAACCAGGGTTCGCAAGTCAAACAGGAAAGCGTGAGGCCAGGTAATGTTTCTCAATGGTTTCCTACTGTAATTAACAGGGATAATCAGTTCTATTCATCTCAGAGGTGTGAAAGCCCAGCCACACACGTGTTTGCGGGCTATATACGTTGGAGATGGATTGGAACCGCCTATGAAATCCCCACTTTTGGCCTGGAAATGCCCCGGGATGACAATGTCATTGTCTCCCGGGGCATTTCCAGGCCAAAAGTGGGGATTTCATAGGCTTTATATTTAAGACTAGCCTAAACTGTACTTGTTGGACAGGTGCGCGTATGCGGTCAATGTCAGTTTTTGAGCGAAAAAACTTAGAGTCACGAAACCGCCCCAGGGATGATGGGGTCTGTGCGGGGGGTCAAGTAGGTCAAGGTAAAGCGCGTAACCGGGGTCCTAAAGCGGTGCGGATAGCGGGGGCCTCGATTTTGCCTTTCAGGGGTCCCAAATATGAAAATTCTGCACTATTGCCTTCAGAGCAGTATGACCCCCTTAAAACAGGTTTTTAGGGCTAACGTCCACCTAGGACGCTGTAGAAACTTATATTTGGACCCGCTGGGACCTTTTTAGGCCAAAACTGGAGAAAAAATTTTTTCGTGAAATTTTGAACTTTGCGACAGGTCCGCGTATGCAGAAAATGTCAGTTTTTGAGCGAAAAAATTTAGCGTCACGAAACTGCCCCAAATATGATGGGGACTGTTCGGGGGGTCAAGTAGGTCAAGGTAAAGCGCGTAACCAGGGTCCTAAAGCGGTGCGGATAGCGGGGGCCTCGATTTTGCGTTTCAGGGGTCCCAAATATGAAAATACTGCACTATTGCCTTCATGGCGGTCTGACCCCCTTAAAACAGGTTTTTAGGGCTAAGGTCCACCTTAAACGCTGAGGAAACTTACATTCGGACCCGCTGGGACCATTTTAGGCCAAAACTGGAGAAAAAAAATTTTCGTGAAATTTTGAACTTTGCGACAGGTCCGCGTATGCAGAAAATGTCAGTTTTTGAGCGAAAAAATTTAGCGTCACGAAACTGCCCCAAATATGATGGGGACTGTTCGGGGGGTCAAGTAGGTCAAGGTAAAGCGCGTAACCGGGGTCCTAAAGCCGTCCGGATAGCGGGGGCCTAGATTTTGCGTTTCAGGGGTCCCAAATATGAAAATTCTGCACTATTGCCTTCATGGCGGTCTGACCCCCTTAAAACAGGTTTTTAGGGCTAAGGTCCACCTTAAACGCTGAGGCAACTTACATTCGGACCCGCTGGGACCTTTTTAGGCCAAAACTGGAGAAAAAAAATTTTCGTGAAATTTTGAACTTTGCGACAGGTCCGCGTATGCAGAAAATTCAAGAAATTGCAAATTTTGGTGCGGAGGATTCAGAGTCGCCAAACGGGCCGGTTGGTGGGTGGGGTTGGTCGGTGATGTCAAATCCGTCAAGGAAACGCGCATAACCAGGGTTCGCAAGTCAAACAGGAAAGCGTGAGGCCAGGTAATGTTTCTCAATGGTTTCCTACTGTAATTAACAGGGATAATCAGTTCTATTCATCTCAGAGGTGTGAAAGCCCAGCCACACACGTGTTTGCGGGCTATATACGTTGGAGATGGATTGGAACCGCCTATGAAATCCCCACTTTTGGCCTGGAAATGCCCCGGGATGACAATGTCATTGTCTCCCGGGGCATTTCCAGGCCAAAAGTGGGGATTTCATAGGCTTTATATTTAAGACTAGCCTAAACTGTACTTGTTGGACAGGTGCGCGTATGCGGTCAATGTCAGTTTTTGAGCGAAAAAACTTAGAGTCACGAAACCGCCCCAGGGATGATGGGGTCTGTGCGGGGGGTCAAGTAGGTCAAGGTAAAGCGCGTAACCGGGGTCCTAAAGCGGTGCGGATAGCGGGGGCCTCGATTTTGCCTTTCAGGGGTCCCAAATATGAAAATTCTGCACTATTGCCTTCAGAGCAGTATGACCCCCTTAAAACAGGTTTTTAGGGCTAACGTCCACCTAGGACGCTGTAGAAACTTATATTTGGACCCGCTGGGACCTTTTTAGGCCAAAACTGGAGAAAAAATTTTTTCGTGAAATTTTGAACTTTGCGACAGGTCCGCGTATGCAGAAAATGTCAGTTTTTGAGCGAAAAAATTTAGCGTCACGAAACTGCCCCAAATATGATGGGGACTGTTCGGGGGGTCAAGTAGGTCAAGGTAAAGCGCGTAACCAGGGTCCTAAAGCGGTGCGGATAGCGGGGGCCTCGATTTTGCGTTTCAGGGGTCCCAAATATGAAAATACTGCACTATTGCCTTCATGGCGGTCTGACCCCCTTAAAACAGGTTTTTAGGGCTAAGGTCCACCTTAAACGCTGAGGAAACTTACATTCGGACCCGCTGGGACCATTTTAGGCCAAAACTGGAGAAAAAAAATTTTCGTGAAATTTTGAACTTTGCGACAGGTCCGCGTATGCAGAAAATGTCAGTTTTTGAGCGAAAAAATTTAGCGTCACGAAACTGCCCCAAATATGATGGGGACTGTTCGGGGGGTCAAGTAGGTCAAGGTAAAGCGCGTAACCGGGGTCCTAAAGCCGTCCGGATAGCGGGGGCCTAGATTTTGCGTTTCAGGGGTCCCAAATATGAAAATTCTGCACTATTGCCTTCATGGCGGTCTGACCCCCTTAAAACAGGTTTTTAGGGCTAAGGTCCACCTTAAACGCTGAGGCAACTTACATTCGGACCCGCTGGGACCTTTTTAGGCCAAAACTGGAGAAAAAAAATTTTCGTGAAATTTTGAACTTTGCGACAGGTCCGCGTATGCAGAAAATTCAAGAAATTGCAAATTTTGGTGCGGAGGATTCAGAGTCGCCAAACGGGCCGGTTGGTGGGTGGGGTTGGTCGGTGATGTCAAATCCGTCAAGGAAACGCGCATAACCAGGGTTCGCAAGTCAAACAGGAAAGCGTGAGGCCAGGTAATGTTTCTCAATGGTTTCCTACTGTAATTAACAGGGATAATCAGTTCTATTCATCTCAGAGGTGTGAAAGCCCAGCCACACACGTGTTTGCGGGCTATATACGTTGGAGATGGATTGGAACCGCCTATGAAATCCCCACTTTTGGCCTGGAAATGCCCCGGGATGACAATGTCATTGTCTCCCGGGGCATTTCCAGGCCAAAAGTGGGGATTTCATAGGCTTTATATTTAAGACTAGCCTAAACTGTACTTGTTGGACAGGTGCGCGTATGCGGTCAATGTCAGTTTTTGAGCGAAAAAACTTAGAGTCACGAAACCGCCCCAGGGATGATGGGGTCTGTGCGGGGGGTCAAGTAGGTCAAGGTAAAGCGCGTAACCGGGGTCCTAAAGCGGTGCGGATAGCGGGGGCCTCGATTTTGCCTTTCAGGGGTCCCAAATATGAAAATTCTGCACTATTGCCTTCAGAGCAGTATGACCCCCTTAAAACAGGTTTTTAGGGCTAACGTCCACCTAGGACGCTGTAGAAACTTATATTTGGACCCGCTGGGACCTTTTTAGGCCAAAACTGGAGAAAAAATTTTTTCGTGAAATTTTGAACTTTGCGACAGGTCCGCGTATGCAGAAAATGTCAGTTTTTGAGCGAAAAAATTTAGCGTCACGAAACTGCCCCAAATATGATGGGGACTGTTCGGGGGGTCAAGTAGGTCAAGGTAAAGCGCGTAACCAGGGTCCTAAAGCGGTGCGGATAGCGGGGGCCTCGATTTTGCGTTTCAGGGGTCCCAAATATGAAAATACTGCACTATTGCCTTCATGGCGGTCTGACCCCCTTAAAACAGGTTTTTAGGGCTAAGGTCCACCTTAAACGCTGAGGAAACTTACATTCGGACCCGCTGGGACCATTTTAGGCCAAAACTGGAGAAAAAAATTTTTCGTGAAATTTTGAACTTTGCGACAGGTCCGCGTATGCAGAAAATGTCAGTTTTTGAGCGAAAAAATTTAGCGTCACGAAACTGCCCCAAATATGATGGGGACTGTTCGGGGGGTCAAGTAGGTCAAGGTAAAGCGCGTAACCGGGGTCCTAAAGCCGTCCGGATAGCGGGGGCCTAGATTTTGCGTTTCAGGGGTCCCAAATATGAAAATTCTGCACTATTGCCTTCATGGCGGTCTGACCCCCTTAAAACAGGTTTTTAGGGCTAAGGTCCACCTTAAACGCTGAGGCAACTTACATTCGGACCCGCTGGGACCTTTTTAGGCCAAAACTGGAGAAAAAAAATTTTCGTGAAATTTTGAACTTTGCGACAGGTCCGCGTATGCAGAAAATTCAAGAAATTGCAAATTTTGGTGCGGAGGATTCAGAGTCGCCAAACGGGCCGGTTGGTGGGTGGGGTTGGTCGGTGATGTCAAATCCGTCAAGGAAACGCGCATAACCAGGGTTCGCAAGTCAAACAGGAAAGCGTGAGGCCAGGTAATGTTTCTCAATGGTTTCCTACTGTAATTAACAGGGATAATCAGTTCTATTCATCTCAGAGGTGTGAAAGCCCAGCCACACACGTGTTTGCGGGCTATATACGTTGGAGATGGATTGGAACCGCCTATGAAATCCCCACTTTTGGCCTGGAAATGCCCCGGGATGACAATGTCATTGTCTCCCGGGGCATTTCCAGGCCAAAAGTGGGGATTTCATAGGCTTTATATTTAAGACTAGCCTAAACTGTACTTGTTGGACAGGTGCGCGTATGCGGTCAATGTCAGTTTTTGAGCGAAAAAACTTAGAGTCACGAAACCGCCCCAGGGATGATGGGGTCTGTGCGGGGGGTCAAGTAGGTCAAGGTAAAGCGCGTAACCGGGGTCCTAAAGCGGTGCGGATAGCGGGGGCCTCGATTTTGCCTTTCAGGGGTCCCAAATATGAAAATTCTGCACTATTGCCTTCAGAGCAGTATGACCCCCTTAAAACAGGTTTTTAGGGCTAACGTCCACCTAGGACGCTGTAGAAACTTATATTTGGACCCGCTGGGACCTTTTTAGGCCAAAACTGGAGAAAAAATTTTTTCGTGAAATTTTGAACTTTGCGACAGGTCCGCGTATGCAGAAAATGTCAGTTTTTGAGCGAAAAAATTTAGCGTCACGAAACTGCCCCAAATATGATGGGGACTGTTCGGGGGGTCAAGTAGGTCAAGGTAAAGCGCGTAACCAGGGTCCTAAAGCGGTGCGGATAGCGGGGGCCTCGATTTTGCGTTTCAGGGGTCCCAAATATGAAAATACTGCACTATTGCCTTCATGGCGGTCTGACCCCCTTAAAACAGGTTTTTAGGGCTAAGGTCCACCTTAAACGCTGAGGAAACTTACATTCGGACCCGCTGGGACCATTTTAGGCCAAAACTGGAGAAAAAAAATTTTCGTGAAATTTTGAACTTTGCGACAGGTCCGCGTATGCAGAAAATGTCAGTTTTTGAGCGAAAAAATTTAGCGTCACGAAACTGCCCCAAATATGATGGGGACTGTTCGGGGGGTCAAGTAGGTCAAGGTAAAGCGCGTAACCGGGGTCCTAAAGCCGTCCGGATAGCGGGGGCCTAGATTTTGCGTTTCAGGGGTCCCAAATATGAAAATTCTGCACTATTGCCTTCATGGCGGTCTGACCCCCTTAAAACAGGTTTTTAGGGCTAAGGTCCACCTTAAACGCTGAGGCAACTTACATTCGGACCCGCTGGGACCTTTTTAGGCCAAAACTGGAGAAAAAAAATTTTCGTGAAATTTTGAACTTTGCGACAGGTCCGCGTATGCAGAAAATTCAAGAAATTGCAAATTTTGGTGCGGAGGATTCAGAGTCGCCAAACGGGCCGGTTGGTGGGTGGGGTTGGTCGGTGATGTCAAATCCGTCAAGGAAACGCGCATAACCAGGGTTCGCAAGTCAAACAGGAAAGCGTGAGGCCAGGTAATGTTTCTCAATGGTTTCCTACTGTAATTAACAGGGATAATCAGTTCTATTCATCTCAGAGGTGTGAAAGCCCAGCCACACACGTGTTTGCGGGCTATATACGTTGGAGATGGATTGGAACCGCCTATGAAATCCCCACTTTTGGCCTGGAAATGCCCCGGGATGACAATGTCATTGTCTCCCGGGGCATTTCCAGGCCAAAAGTGGGGATTTCATAGGCTTTATATTTAAGACTAGCCTAAACTGTACTTGTTGGACAGGTGCGCGTATGCGGTCAATGTCAGTTTTTGAGCGAAAAAACTTAGAGTCACGAAACCGCCCCAGGGATGATGGGGTCTGTGCGGGGGGTCAAGTAGGTCAAGGTAAAGCGCGTAACCGGGGTCCTAAAGCGGTGCGGATAGCGGGGGCCTCGATTTTGCCTTTCAGGGGTCCCAAATATGAAAATTCTGCACTATTGCCTTCAGAGCAGTATGACCCCCTTAAAACAGGTTTTTAGGGCTAACGTCCACCTAGGACGCTGTAGAAACTTATATTTGGACCCGCTGGGACCTTTTTAGGCCAAAACTGGAGAAAAAATTTTTTCGTGAAATTTTGAACTTTGCGACAGGTCCGCGTATGCAGAAAATGTCAGTTTTTGAGCGAAAAAATTTAGCGTCACGAAACTGCCCCAAATATGATGGGGACTGTTCGGGGGGTCAAGTAGGTCAAGGTAAAGCGCGTAACCAGGGTCCTAAAGCGGTGCGGATAGCGGGGGCCTCGATTTTGCGTTTCAGGGGTCCCAAATATGAAAATACTGCACTATTGCCTTCATGGCGGTCTGACCCCCTTAAAACAGGTTTTTAGGGCTAAGGTCCACCTTAAACGCTGAGGAAACTTACATTCGGACCCGCTGGGACCATTTTAGGCCAAAACTGGAGAAAAAAATTTTTCGTGAAATTTTGAACTTTGCGACAGGTCCGCGTATGCAGAAAATGTCAGTTTTTGAGCGAAAAAATTTAGCGTCACGAAACTGCCCCAAATATGATGGGGACTGTTCGGGGGGTCAAGTAGGTCAAGGTAAAGCGCGTAACCGGGGTCCTAAAGCCGTCCGGATAGCGGGGGCCTAGATTTTGCGTTTCAGGGGTCCCAAATATGAAAATTCTGCACTATTGCCTTCATGGCGGTCTGACCCCCTTAAAACAGGTTTTTAGGGCTAAGGTCCACCTTAAACGCTGAGGCAACTTACATTCGGACCCGCTGGGACCTTTTTAGGCCAAAACTGGAGAAAAAAAATTTTCGTGAAATTTTGAACTTTGCGACAGGTCCGCGTATGCAGAAAATTCAAGAAATTGCAAATTTTGGTGCGGAGGATTCAGAGTCGCCAAACGGGCCGGTTGGTGGGTGGGGTTGGTCGGTGATGTCAAATCCGTCAAGGAAACGCGCATAACCAGGGTTCGCAAGTCAAACAGGAAAGCGTGAGGCCAGGTAATGTTTCTCAATGGTTTCCTACTGTAATTAACAGGGATAATCAGTTCTATTCATCTCAGAGGTGTGAAAGCCCAGCCACACACGTGTTTGCGGGCTATATACGTTGGAGATGGATTGGAACCGCCTATGAAATCCCCACTTTTGGCCTGGAAATGCCCCGGGATGACAATGTCATTGTCTCCCGGGGCATTTCCAGGCCAAAAGTGGGGATTTCATAGGCTTTATATTTAAGACTAGCCTAAACTGTACTTGTTGGACAGGTGCGCGTATGCGGTCAATGTCAGTTTTTGAGCGAAAAAACTTAGAGTCACGAAACCGCCCCAGGGATGATGGGGTCTGTGCGGGGGGTCAAGTAGGTCAAGGTAAAGCGCGTAACCGGGGTCCTAAAGCGGTGCGGATAGCGGGGGCCTCGATTTTGCCTTTCAGGGGTCCCAAATATGAAAATTCTGCACTATTGCCTTCAGAGCAGTATGACCCCCTTAAAACAGGTTTTTAGGGCTAACGTCCACCTAGGACGCTGTAGAAACTTATATTTGGACCCGCTGGGACCTTTTTAGGCCAAAACTGGAGAAAAAATTTTTTCGTGAAATTTTGAACTTTGCGACAGGTCCGCGTATGCAGAAAATGTCAGTTTTTGAGCGAAAAAATTTAGCGTCACGAAACTGCCCCAAATATGATGGGGACTGTTCGGGGGGTCAAGTAGGTCGAGGTAAAGCGCGTAACCAGGGTCCTAAAGCGGTGCGGATAGCGGGGGCCTCGATTTTGCGTTTCAGGGGTCCCAAATATGAAAATACTGCACTATTGCCTTCATGGCGGTCTGACCCCCTTAAAACAGGTTTTTAGGGCTAAGGTCCACCTTAAACGCTGAGGAAACTTACATTCGGACCCGCTGGGACCATTTTAGGCCAAAACTGGAGAAAAAAAATTTTCGTGAAATTTTGAACTTTGCGACAGGTCCGCGTATGCAGAAAATGTCAGTTTTTGAGCGAAAAAATTTAGCGTCACGAAACTGCCCCAAATATGATGGGGACTGTTCGGGGGGTCAAGTAGGTCAAGGTAAAGCGCGTAACCGGGGTCCTAAAGCCGTCCGGATAGCGGGGGCCTAGATTTTGCGTTTCAGGGGTCCCAAATATGAAAATTCTGCACTATTGCCTTCATGGCGGTCTGACCCCCTTAAAACAGGTTTTTAGGGCTAAGGTCCACCTTAAACGCTGAGGCAACTTACATTCGGACCCGCTGGGACCTTTTTAGGCCAAAACTGGAGAAAAAAAATTTTCGTGAAATTTTGAACTTTGCGACAGGTCCGCGTATGCAGAAAATTCAAGAAATTGCAAATTTTGGTGCGGAGGATTCAGAGTCGCCAAACGGGCCGGTTGGTGGGTGGGGTTGGTCGGTGATGTCAAATCCGTCAAGGAAACGCGCATAACCAGGGTTCGCAAGTCAAACAGGAAAGCGTGAGGCCAGGTAATGTTTCTCAATGGTTTCCTACTGTAATTAACAGGGATAATCAGTTCTATTCATCTCAGAGGTGTGAAAGCCCAGCCACACACGTGTTTGCGGGCTATATACGTTGGAGATGGATTGGAACCGCCTATGAAATCCCCACTTTTGGCCTGGAAATGCCCCGGGATGACAATGTCATTGTCTCCCGGGGCATTTCCAGGCCAAAAGTGGGGATTTCATAGGCTTTATATTTAAGACTAGCCTAAACTGTACTTGTTGGACAGGTGCGCGTATGCGGTCAATGTCAGTTTTTGAGCGAAAAAACTTAGAGTCACGAAACCGCCCCAGGGATGATGGGGTCTGTGCGGGGGGTCAAGTAGGTCAAGGTAAAGCGCGTAACCGGGGTCCTAAAGCGGTGCGGATAGCGGGGGCCTCGATTTTGCCTTTCAGGGGTCCCAAATATGAAAATTCTGCACTATTGCCTTCAGAGCAGTATGACCCCCTTAAAACAGGTTTTTAGGGCTAACGTCCACCTAGGACGCTGTAGAAACTTATATTTGGACCCGCTGGGACCTTTTTAGGCCAAAACTGGAGAAAAAATTTTTTCGTGAAATTTTGAACTTTGCGACAGGTCCGCGTATGCAGAAAATGTCAGTTTTTGAGCGAAAAAATTTAGCGTCACGAAACTGCCCCAAATATGATGGGGACTGTTCGGGGGGTCAAGTAGGTCAAGGTAAAGCGCGTAACCAGGGTCCTAAAGCGGTGCGGATAGCGGGGGCCTCGATTTTGCGTTTCAGGGGTCCCAAATATGAAAATACTGCACTATTGCCTTCATGGCGGTCTGACCCCCTTAAAACAGGTTTTTTGGGCTAAGGTCCACCTTAAACGCTGAGGAAACTTACATTCGGACCCGCTGGGACCATTTTAGGCCAAAACTGGAGAAAAAAATTTTTCGTGAAATTTTGAACTTTGCGACAGGTCCGCGTATGCAGAAAATGTCAGTTTTTGAGCGAAAAAATTTAGCGTCACGAAACTGCCCCAAATATGATGGGGACTGTTCGGGGGGTCAAGTAGGTCAAGGTAAAGCGCGTAACCGGGGTCCTAAAGCCGTCCGGATAGCGGGGGCCTAGATTTTGCGTTTCAGGGGTCCCAAATATGAAAATTCTGCACTATTGCCTTCATGGCGGTCTGACCCCCTTAAAACAGGTTTTTAGGGCTAAGGTCCACCTTAAACGCTGAGGCAACTTACATTCGGACCCGCTGGGACCTTTTTAGGCCAAAACTGGAGAAAAAAAATTTTCGTGAAATTTTGAACTTTGCGACAGGTCCGCGTATGCAGAAAATTCAAGAAATTGCAAATTTTGGTGCGGAGGATTCAGAGTCGCCAAACGGGCCGGTTGGTGGGTGGGGTTGGTCGGTGATGTCAAATCCGTCAAGGAAACGCGCATAACCAGGGTTCGCAAGTCAAACAGGAAAGCGTGAGGCCAGGTAATGTTTCTCAATGGTTTCCTACTGTAATTAACAGGGATAATCAGTTCTATTCATCTCAGAGGTGTGAAAGCCCAGCCACACACGTGTTTGCGGGCTATATACGTTGGAGATGGATTGGAACCGCCTATGAAATCCCCACTTTTGGCCTGGAAATGCCCCGGGATGACAATGTCATTGTCTCCCGGGGCATTTCCAGGCCAAAAGTGGGGATTTCATAGGCTTTATATTTAAGACTAGCCTAAACTGTACTTGTTGGACAGGTGCGCGTATGCGGTCAATGTCAGTTTTTGAGCGAAAAAACTTAGAGTCACGAAACCGCCCCAGGGATGATGGGGTCTGTGCGGGGGGTCAAGTAGGTCAAGGTAAAGCGCGTAACCGGGGTCCTAAAGCGGTGCGGATAGCGGGGGCCTCGATTTTGCCTTTCAGGGGTCCCAAATATGAAAATTCTGCACTATTGCCTTCAGAGCAGTATGACCCCCTTAAAACAGGTTTTTAGGGCTAACGTCCACCTAGGACGCTGTAGAAACTTATATTTGGACCCGCTGGGACCTTTTTAGGCCAAAACTGGAGAAAAAATTTTTTCGTGAAATTTTGAACTTTGCGACAGGTCCGCGTATGCAGAAAATGTCAGTTTTTGAGCGAAAAAATTTAGCGTCACGAAACTGCCCCAAATATGATGGGGACTGTTCGGGGGGTCAAGTAGGTCAAGGTAAAGCGCGTAACCAGGGTCCTAAAGCGGTGCGGATAGCGGGGGCCTCGATTTTGCGTTTCAGGGGTCCCAAATATGAAAATACTGCACTATTGCCTTCATGGCGGTCTGACCCCCTTAAAACAGGTTTTTAGGGCTAAGGTCCACCTTAAACGCTGAGGAAACTTACATTCGGACCCGCTGGGACCATTTTAGGCCAAAACTGGAGAAAAAAATTTTTCGTGAAATTTTGAACTTTGCGACAGGTCCGCGTATGCAGAAAATGTCAGTTTTTGAGCGAAAAAATTTAGCGTCACGAAACTGCCCCAAATATGATGGGGACTGTTCGGGGGGTCAAGTAGGTCAAGGTAAAGCGCGTAACCGGGGTCCTAAAGCCGTCCGGATAGCGGGGGCCTAGATTTTGCGTTTCAGGGGTCCCAAATATGAAAATTCTGCACTATTGCCTTCATGGCGGTCTGACCCCCTTAAAACAGGTTTTTAGGGCTAAGGTCCACCTTAAACGCTGAGGCAACTTACATTCGGACCCGCTGGGACCTTTTTAGGCCAAAACTGGAGAAAAAAAATTTTCGTGAAATTTTGAACTTTGCGACAGGTCCGCGTATGCAGAAAATTCAAGAAATTGCAAATTTTGGTGCGGAGGATTCAGAGTCGCCAAACGGGCCGGTTGGTGGGTGGGGTTGGTCGGTGATGTCAAATCCGTCAAGGAAACGCGCATAACCAGGGTTCGCAAGTCAAACAGGAAAGCGTGAGGCCAGGTAATGTTTCTCAATGGTTTCCTACTGTAATTAACAGGGATAATCAGTTCTATTCATCTCAGAGGTGTGAAAGCCCAGCCACACACGTGTTTGCGGGCTATATACGTTGGAGATGGATTGGAACCGCCTATGAAATCCCCACTTTTGGCCTGGAAATGCCCCGGGATGACAATGTCATTGTCTCCCGGGGCATTTCCAGGCCAAAAGTGGGGATTTCATAGGCTTTATATTTAAGACTAGCCTAAACTGTACTTGTTGGACAGGTGCGCGTATGCGGTCAATGTCAGTTTTTGAGCGAAAAAACTTAGAGTCACGAAACCGCCCCAGGGATGATGGGGTCTGTGCGGGGGGTCAAGTAGGTCAAGGTAAAGCGCGTAACCGGGGTCCTAAAGCGGTGCGGATAGCGGGGGCCTCGATTTTGCCTTTCAGGGGTCCCAAATATGAAAATTCTGCACTATTGCCTTCAGAGCAGTATGACCCCCTTAAAACAGGTTTTTAGGGCTAACGTCCACCTAGGACGCTGTAGAAACTTATATTTGGACCCGCTGGGACCTTTTTAGGCCAAAACTGGAGAAAAAATTTTTTCGTGAAATTTTGAACTTTGCGACAGGTCCGCGTATGCAGAAAATGTCAGTTTTTGAGCGAAAAAATTTAGCGTCACGAAACTGCCCCAAATATGATGGGGACTGTTCGGGGGGTCAAGTAGGTCAAGGTAAAGCGCGTAACCAGGGTCCTAAAGCGGTGCGGATAGCGGGGGCCTCGATTTTGCGTTTCAGGGGTCCCAAATATGAAAATACTGCACTATTGCCTTCATGGCGGTCTGACCCCCTTAAAACAGGTTTTTAGGGCTAAGGTCCACCTTAAACGCTGAGGAAACTTACATTCGGACCCGCTGGGACCATTTTAGGCCAAAACTGGAGAAAAAAAATTTTCGTGAAATTTTGAACTTTGCGACAGGTCCGCGTATGCAGAAAATGTCAGTTTTTGAGCGAAAAAATTTAGCGTCACGAAACTGCCCCAAATATGATGGGGACTGTTCGGGGGGTCAAGTAGGTCAAGGTAAAGCGCGTAACCGGGGTCCTAAAGCCGTCCGGATAGCGGGGGCCTAGATTTTGCGTTTCAGGGGTCCCAAATATGAAAATTCTGCACTATTGCCTTCATGGCGGTCTGACCCCCTTAAAACAGGTTTTTAGGGCTAAGGTCCACCTTAAACGCTGAGGCAACTTACATTCGGACCCGCTGGGACCTTTTTAGGCCAAAACTGGAGAAAAAAAATTTTCGTGAAATTTTGAACTTTGCGACAGGTCCGCGTATGCAGAAAATTCAAGAAATTGCAAATTTTGGTGCGGAGGATTCAGAGTCGCCAAACGGGCCGGTTGGTGGGTGGGGTTGGTCGGTGATGTCAAATCCGTCAAGGAAACGCGCATAACCAGGGTTCGCAAGTCAAACAGGAAAGCGTGAGGCCAGGTAATGTTTCTCAATGGTTTCCTACTGTAATTAACAGGGATAATCAGTTCTATTCATCTCAGAGGTGTGAAAGCCCAGCCACACACGTGTTTGCGGGCTATATACGTTGGAGATGGATTGGAACCGCCTATGAAATCCCCACTTTTGGCCTGGAAATGCCCCGGGATGACAATGTCATTGTCTCCCGGGGCATTTCCAGGCCAAAAGTGGGGATTTCATAGGCTTTATATTTAAGACTAGCCTAAACTGTACTTGTTGGACAGGTGCGCGTATGCGGTCAATGTCAGTTTTTGAGCGAAAAAACTTAGAGTCACGAAACCGCCCCAGGGATGATGGGGTCTGTGCGGGGGGTCAAGTAGGTCAAGGTAAAGCGCGTAACCGGGGTCCTAAAGCGGTGCGGATAGCGGGGGCCTCGATTTTGCCTTTCAGGGGTCCCAAATATGAAAATTCTGCACTATTGCCTTCAGAGCAGTATGACCCCCTTAAAACAGGTTTTTAGGGCTAACGTCCACCTAGGACGCTGTAGAAACTTATATTTGGACCCGCTGGGACCTTTTTAGGCCAAAACTGGAGAAAAAATTTTTTCGTGAAATTTTGAACTTTGCGACAGGTCCGCGTATGCAGAAAATGTCAGTTTTTGAGCGAAAAAATTTAGCGTCACGAAACTGCCCCAAATATGATGGGGACTGTTCGGGGGGTCAAGTAGGTCAAGGTAAAGCGCGTAACCAGGGTCCTAAAGCGGTGCGGATAGCGGGGGCCTCGATTTTGCGTTTCAGGGGTCCCAAATATGAAAATACTGCACTATTGCCTTCATGGCGGTCTGACCCCCTTAAAACAGGTTTTTAGGGCTAAGGTCCACCTTAAACGCTGAGGAAACTTACATTCGGACCCGCTGGGACCATTTTAGGCCAAAACTGGAGAAAAAAAATTTTCGTGAAATTTTGAACTTTGCGACAGGTCCGCGTATGCAGAAAATGTCAGTTTTTGAGCGAAAAAATTTAGCGTCACGAAACTGCCCCAAATATGATGGGGACTGTTCGGGGGGTCAAGTAGGTCAAGGTAAAGCGCGTAACCGGGGTCCTAAAGCCGTCCGGATAGCGGGGGCCTAGATTTTGCGTTTCAGGGGTCCCAAATATGAAAATTCTGCACTATTGCCTTCATGGCGGTCTGACCCCCTTAAAACAGGTTTTTAGGGCTAAGGTCCACCTTAAACGCTGAGGCAACTTACATTCGGACCCGCTGGGACCTTTTTAGGCCAAAACTGGAGAAAAAAAATTTTCGTGAAATTTTGAACTTTGCGACAGGTCCGCGTATGCAGAAAATTCAAGAAATTGCAAATTTTGGTGCGGAGGATTCAGAGTCGCCAAACGGGCCGGTTGGTGGGTGGGGTTGGTCGGTGATGTCAAATCCGTCAAGGAAACGCGCATAACCAGGGTTCGCAAGTCAAACAGGAAAGCGTGAGGCCAGGTAATGTTTCTCAATGGTTTCCTACTGTAATTAACAGGGATAATCAGTTCTATTCATCTCAGAGGTGTGAAAGCCCAGCCACACACGTGTTTGCGGGCTATATACGTTGGAGATGGATTGGAACCGCCTATGAAATCCCCACTTTTGGCCTGGAAATGCCCCGGGATGACAATGTCATTGTCTCCCGGGGCATTTCCAGGCCAAAAGTGGGGATTTCATAGGCTTTATATTTAAGACTAGCCTAAACTGTACTTGTTGGACAGGTGCGCGTATGCGGTCAATGTCAGTTTTTGAGCGAAAAAACTTAGAGTCACGAAACCGCCCCAGGGATGATGGGGTCTGTGCGGGGGGTCAAGTAGGTCAAGGTAAAGCGCGTAACCGGGGTCCTAAAGCGGTGCGGATAGCGGGGGCCTCGATTTTGCCTTTCAGGGGTCCCAAATATGAAAATTCTGCACTATTGCCTTCAGAGCAGTATGACCCCCTTAAAACAGGTTTTTAGGGCTAACGTCCACCTAGGACGCTGTAGAAACTTATATTTGGACCCGCTGGGACCTTTTTAGGCCAAAACTGGAGAAAAAATTTTTTCGTGAAATTTTGAACTTTGCGACAGGTCCGCGTATGCAGAAAATGTCAGTTTTTGAGCGAAAAAATTTAGCGTCACGAAACTGCCCCAAATATGATGGGGACTGTTCGGGGGGTCAAGTAGGTCAAGGTAAAGCGCGTAACCAGGGTCCTAAAGCGGTGCGGATAGCGGGGGCCTCGATTTTGCGTTTCAGGGGTCCCAAATATGAAAATACTGCACTATTGCCTTCATGGCGGTCTGACCCCCTTAAAACAGGTTTTTAGGGCTAAGGTCCACCTTAAACGCTGAGGAAACTTACATTCGGACCCGCTGGGACCATTTTAGGCCAAAACTGGAGAAAAAAATTTTTCGTGAAATTTTGAACTTTGCGACAGGTCCGCGTATGCAGAAAATATCAGTTTTTGAGCGAAAAAATTTAGCGTCACGAAACTGCCCCAAATATGATGGGGACTGTTCGGGGGGTCAAGTAGGTCAAGGTAAAGCGCGTAACCGGGGTCCTAAAGCCGTCCGGATAGCGGGGGCCTAGATTTTGCGTTTCAGGGGTCCCAAATATGAAAATTCTGCACTATTGCCTTCATGGCGGTCTGACCCCCTTAAAACAGGTTTTTAGGGCTAAGGTCCACCTTAAACGCTGAGGCAACTTACATTCGGACCCGCTGGGACCTTTTTAGGCCAAAACTGGAGAAAAAAAATTTTCGTGAAATTTTGAACTTTGCGACAGGTCCGCGTATGCAGAAAATTCAAGAAATTGCAAATTTTGGTGCGGAGGATTCAGAGTCGCCAAACGGGCCGGTTGGTGGGTGGGGTTGGTCGGTGATGTCAAATCCGTCAAGGAAACGCGCATAACCAGGGTTCGCAAGTCAAACAGGAAAGCGTGAGGCCAGGTAATGTTTCTCAATGGTTTCCTACTGTAATTAACAGGGATAATCAGTTCTATTCATCTCAGAGGTGTGAAAGCCCAGCCACACATGTGTTTGCGGGCTATATACGTTGGAGATGGATTGGAACCGCCTATGAAATCCCCACTTTTGGCCTGGAAATGCCCCGGGATGACAATGTCATTGTCTCCCGGGGCATTTCCAGGCCAAAAGTGGGGATTTCATAGGCTTTATATTTAAGACTAGCCTAAACTGTACTTGTTGGACAGGTGCGCGTATGCGGTCAATGTCAGTTTTTGAGCGAAAAAACTTAGAGTCACGAAACCGCCCCAGGGATGATGGGGTCTGTGCGGGGGGTCAAGTAGGTCAAGGTAAAGCGCGTAACCGGGGTCCTAAAGCGGTGCGGATAGCGGGGGCCTCGATTTTGCCTTTCAGGGGTCCCAAATATGAAAATTCTGCACTATTGCCTTCAGAGCAGTATGACCCCCTTAAAACAGGTTTTTAGGGCTAACGTCCACCTAGGACGCTGTAGAAACTTATATTTGGACCCGCTGGGACCTTTTTAGGCCAAAACTGGAGAAAAAATTTTTTCGTGAAATTTTGAACTTTGCGACAGGTCCGCGTATGCAGAAAATGTCAGTTTTTGAGCGAAAAAATTTAGCGTCACGAAACTGCCCCAAATATGATGGGGACTGTTCGGGGGGTCAAGTAGGTCAAGGTAAAGCGCGTAACCAGGGTCCTAAAGCGGTGCGGATAGCGGGGGCCTCGATTTTGCGTTTCAGGGGTCCCAAATATGAAAATACTGCACTATTGCCTTCATGGCGGTCTGACCCCCTTAAAACAGGTTTTTAGGGCTAAGGTCCACCTTAAACGCTGAGGAAACTTACATTCGGACCCGCTGGGACCATTTTAGGCCAAAACTGGAGAAAAAAAATTTTCGTGAAATTTTGAACTTTGCGACAGGTCCGCGTATGCAGAAAATGTCAGTTTTTGAGCGAAAAAATTTAGCGTCACGAAACTGCCCCAAATATGATGGGGACTGTTCGGGGGGTCAAGTAGGTCAAGGTAAAGCGCGTAACCGGGGTCCTAAAGCCGTCCGGATAGCGGGGGCCTAGATTTTGCGTTTCAGGGGTCCCAAATATGAAAATTCTGCACTATTGCCTTCATGGCGGTCTGACCCCCTTAAAACAGGTTTTTAGGGCTAAGGTCCACCTTAAACGCTGAGGCAACTTACATTCGGACCCGCTGGGACCTTTTTAGGCCAAAACTGGAGAAAAAAAATTTTCGTGAAATTTTGAACTTTGCGACAGGTCCGCGTATGCAGAAAATTCAAGAAATTGCAAATTTTGGTGCGGAGGATTCAGAGTCGCCAAACGGGCCGGTTGGTGGGTGGGGTTGGTCGGTGATGTCAAATCCGTCAAGGAAACGCGCATAACCAGGGTTCGCAAGTCAAACAGGAAAGCGTGAGGCCAGGTAATGTTTCTCAATGGTTTCCTACTGTAATTAACAGGGATAATCAGTTCTATTCATCTCAGAGGTGTGAAAGCCCAGCCACACACGTGTTTGCGGGCTATATACGTTGGAGATGGATTGGAACCGCCTATGAAATCCCCACTTTTGGCCTGGAAATGCCCCGGGATGACAATGTCATTGTCTCCCGGGGCATTTCCAGGCCAAAAGTGGGGATTTCATAGGCTTTATATTTAAGACTAGCCTAAACTGTACTTGTTGGACAGGTGCGCGTATGCGGTCAATGTCAGTTTTTGAGCGAAAAAACTTAGAGTCACGAAACCGCCCCAGGGATGATGGGGTCTGTGCGGGGGGTCAAGTAGGTCAAGGTAAAGCGCGTAACCGGGGTCCTAAAGCGGTGCGGATAGCGGGGGCCTCGATTTTGCCTTTCAGGGGTCCCAAATATGAAAATTCTGCACTATTGCCTTCAGAGCAGTATGACCCCCTAAAATCAAGTGTGTTATCACGAGCTACATGCTCATATTCAATAATTTACGTAATTTTGATATTTTATGTAAAAAAAATCACAAACATAAAATTGAAAAAGCATGGTATCTTGTAAAAAGGTAGTATGTGAAAGTTTGTGGTGGTACGTGCAGTGTGTGCAAACTCGTGAAATCTGGCCTAGCTCCTAAGAATTTACATTCACTATACCTCGGGCAATACGCTTGGAATCAGTTGAACGTAATAATTTAAACGCAACATTAGAAGTTGAGACTTCAAATAAAGCGACTTTAAATATTCTAAGCCTCAAATATGCAATTGATTTTTCACAATTTAAATTATAACGAAATTTGACCCCCGGCCAGTTCGGCACTACGCCTCGAAAACTACAATACGCAATCAAAGCACTGTAACCTCCCACTATTGTAGCCAGCAAGCAGATAGTGTGCAGATAGGTTACATACTACGAAAAATTGTGTTTAAACACCTAGCTAACACAATAAATTCAGCCACAGCCACTGAAATGCAGTTAAACAAAATTTTCAGAATTACGTTCGTCGGTATAAGGACAATGTCGCTGACGAAACGGATATTTTTCAGAAAATTAATAAAATGCAATAAAGTTTAAATAAACCAATCATTTACCTACATAATAGAATAATTTTTAACACATGACATAATTTCAATATAAAAATACGATGTACATACCTCCCGGTACTAAAGCATAGCTAGCCATTCTGTACACAAACGGTCTGACTGACCTTTGTACGGAGACACCGCGCATCACGGGTAAACTGTTTATTTACCTGAAAGCACGTGACAATGTTTACATTCTAACAATTTCCCCCCTTCAAGTAATCTGAACAAATAGAGTATGAATTTTGTGTCTACTCAATAAAATTTGACTATCCAACCAACTATCCTCATCAAATTAAACTTTTTAACTGGAAATCAACGACACAACTTATCTTACACACCGCTTCCTTTGTTTAACATGGGTTAATATATACTCGCCGTCAATGAAAAGTTACCACTAAATATTTGGCTAATATTTTGCACTTATATAATTTTGATGTGAAATATTTTTTTTCTCTAGATTATCTAACATAAGGGGACACATTTTATGGATTAAATGATATCAAATGTCGATTACTTCGTTTTGAATTGACAATCAAAACGTATGGGTGTGTAAAAGAAAAGTCACATACCTAGTAACGTGTATGACCACCATTAACGCGTAGTGTTTCTTGGCAACGTCGCCTCATACTGCGTATCAGACGTTGAATGCGGTATTGTGGTATAGCCACCCATTCCCCCTCAATGCCTGGACAAGTTGTTGCGTCGTGTTAATCTGGTGACGTCCATCATATACCCTGCGTCCTAGCTCATCCCATAAATGTTCTATCGGGCTAAGATCTGGAGAAAACGACGGCCATGGCATTACATTAACGTTGTGTTCTCTCAAAAACGTTTGTGTAACGTTGGCACTGTGGGGCCTCGCGTTATCCTGTTGGAATGTGTTGACGTCAGGATGTGCTTGAAGGAAGGGAAGGACACAAGGTTCTAGCACTTCGTCAACGTAACGTCGGGCAGTCAGATTGCCGTCAACAACTGTCAACGGTGTCCTGTACCTCCAAGAGATGGCTGCCCATACCATGATACTCCCTCCCCCGAATTTAGGGACCTCCCGCACACAACAATCGGCGAACACCACGTCTACGCCACACTTTCTTACGTCTGTCAAACACGTTAAAACAAAATCTGGATTCGTCAGAGAATAATACTGTCTGCCAATCACGTTGCGTCCATCTGACATGACGTCTGCACCAATCCACCCTGTTTCGACGGCGATTTGGTGTTAAAACATTGCCCCTGAATGGCGTATGGGTCCGTAATCCAGCCTGACGTAAGCGGCGAATAACAGTTGAGGCGCTAATGCGTCTGTTGAAGACCCCTATGGTGTCTCGGGCAGTTTGTGTCGCCGTCCTAAACCGATCCCGAAGATGTGTTATTACTATTTGACGGTCTTGCCGTACTGACGTCACTCTCTGGCGGCCAGGGCGCTATCTGTCTTGCACGGAGCCTGTATCTTGGTACCGTTGAATGAGTTTCGTAATTGTCTGGTGTGAACAACCCATCTGCCTTGCAACTTCACGCTTTGAGGCCCCACCTCTAATCATACCGATGGCTTCGTGACGTTGTGCGTCGTTTAAACGTCCCATTTTGATTCTAACGTTGTAAAACTCTACGTAATATCTGATAATAGACTGTATATCTGATTGTGTTGAGCTTAACACTAGAAATGACCTTCAGATTCGTCGATTGGATTGTGTGTAAAACTTGAGAGGACAGAATACCCAATTTGCACGTGCAACGCATGCTGGGCTATCGACAAACAAATCTAACACAGGATAACCTGATTTTGACAGTGTTTTGATTGTAGTATTATGTGGCCAAATGCAAGTTTTACACATAAACAAGAAATGTGTTTACACTGGAGTTATATAGTGGTAACTTTTCATTGACGCCGAGTATATTTCGGAATCACTTAGTAAAACAAAAGATTTGACGAGAGCGAGTTGTTCTTTTTCACGTGAGCGAGTTGATATTTAGATATCAACCCGGCCACGTGAAAAAGAAAAACCTGCCCTCGTGAAATTTTAAGTCGTGTATTCAATGGAGCGCAGTCTTTGTGTTAATTTAGAATTAATTAAAATAAACACGAACTGCCTAATTTTGAAAGATTGTCTTTACTAACAAAACTTATTGTATTTTCATGAAACGTTTATTACAAAACTTAAATCTCTTCGGAAATATGTACAGAACTTAGGATTTATTCGAAAGGAATGAAAATGAATACGTTGTATTTATTCATGTAATGATTTAATAGCGACGTTAACCACCTACAATACTTCCAATTCTGGCTCGTTGACTTACGATATTACTACCAAACTAAATATGATCAAGAATAAGTAAATATGTAAGATAATACTGTCCATAAATATTTCCAACATGCAAGGCGTAAAAATCCGTAATTTACCGAAAATGAGAAGATGGCATTGAATATATCAGCTTGAATAAAAATTAAACACTACAATGAATCAAGAAACTTATTCATGCATTTATTGTTAATTAACAAATATTATTTGCCGTCACGGATGCTAAAATATGTAACCAAATCACGCTAGTTATCCTCTAATTAACAGTTTCAAATCCACAAAACGCTCGTAAGAGAAAAAGATGCACTCGAAACAAATTCGTTTGTAAAATTGTAGTCCATGCCAAATTTATGTACATGTGTAACTAATCACATGAATCGTTGTGTAAGTTGGACTTCTCAAAATTCTCAAACGCTTCGCGTTTTCGGATTTTCACGAGAAGTCCGCGGCCAGGTTGTTCTTACTCAGAAAACCCTTGCACTCAGTTAATACCCTTTACGTAAAATTTGACACATCTTTTGCATGCTTTTTCGTGGCTATGTACAACGGAAGAACTTTAGTGTGTCACGTAGTATTGATATAATAAATGAGGCCCTGCAATGAGTGCATAAACGTAGTTCAAATGCAGCGTTAACATAATTTGATCTTTGCATCGAACAGCAAAAAAACTCACAAGTCCCTAATTAACTACATTTTATGCTGCTTGAGTTTAAGATAAAATCTTGATACAACTGAAATAAACAAAGTCTGCCGACACAAACGTGACACATCGGATACCGACACCCGAGTGACGGTAATAAGCTCTCATTCTCTTTGAATGGCCATATGTGACCCATACATGGACGATAAGAGGGTTTGGTACCCTAAGGCTCTTGGTGACAATACTTCTGTGAATGTTTTGTTAAAATCCATCCATTGACAACTCTAGATAGAATTGTGAATAGAAAATATTTCCCTATTTATTACACATGTCTTATCGTTGACCAGCTACGAAGAGAATTGTCGTCTGCTCAAGAGGCTGACACTATTGACCTCCAGATCAGACTAGTATCAGAAAATCTTCTGACAAAGATGAGAAGAAGGAAATACAAGAACCTCCATGGGAAGATTGAGGATAGCTGGGACAAGTTTGAAGAAGATGAGATCACAACAACCCAGTTTCTGAGGACAATAGCCAGCATTACTGGTATTGGACCTACAACAGCTGCCACCAACTTGGTGGCATCCGAATGAATAACTGTACTGGTTAGTTCCAGGATTACTTGATGGTAGAAAATTGTACTGGTTAGATCCAGGAACTGTCCAATTCCAGCAAAATACGATAGCTTTTAAAAGGGATAGTAATCTATTGTTTTTGTTGTATATTACATATCATATGAAATGTTCTCCATGTTTATAATTAATGCTTAAAAAATGCAAATATTTGTTACTTGTTGTATATATTGTACTTTCTATAATATATGTTTTATTAATGTAACATTTTTTTTCATATTCTTCTTTCAGATCTGGTTCGACTCCATTTGTTTTAATGTTTTACTTTGATATATTGCATTTGTAATTTTTATTATCACATTATCACATGTTTCTAAAATTTCTGCATACTTATATTTTTGTATTCTATTTCAGACTCGATTCCCGTGGATTAATAAATAATTTCATTCAACTATCTTTTGACTTAATTTATTTAATATTTATATAAGATATGATATGATGATATTTACCATTTTATCTTTCTTTCAGGCATGGCTGATTCCTGTCAATATAATGCAACGATTTACTAATTGAAACATTTTTGTACATACATTGTTTTTCATAATGACTTGATTTAATGTACATTAAAATATATGATTTATTTTATACTTATGTTGTTTTGTTTATTTCAGGTCTGGTAAGATTCTCGTACAGGATATTGGAATAAAATATTTATTAATATGATGTACTCTTTTCATATTGTTCCACTATGTGCTATCAACTGTTATTTATTTGTTTTGTAAATATGACATTTAATTTATGCATTATATATTTAAATAAAATAAGAACATAAATGATTTTAGTTTTGTTTTTTATTATTTTATAACTTTTTTTTAAAAAAAAAAGAAACTTTTCTGAACTCCGTGACTGATATACATCACTCGTATATATCAAGAAAAGAGAAGATTATCCAATATTGAGATATTATTATGATTTTATTACAATATAACAACATTTGACAAACAATTTCAAACAATAATAAACAAACAAACCATAATGAACAATGATTATCACACATTCGGAATAATTACACTATATAATATCAATTTACCGATCTCTCCAAACCATTTACTATATAAAATCAATTTACCGATATAGTCATTTACCGAAGTCTCCATAATCCATCCGAATAGCTCATTCACCCGGAATTTGACGTCATTGACCAATGTGCCTTAAATGCGTAAACAGGCGAAAAATTGGGTAAGATTGTCTTACATACAAGGAGGCCCATAATGTTAACAAGGCAAATCTTTATTTCTTTACTTAGCTCCAAAATTGTCAACTCATTGAAGAAAAAGAAAAAAGTTAAATTATGTAAATAAACCCAGTGTAACGTCAATGAAACAATTCTTATTTTAAAGTTCTAAAAAGCGGAAAAGTAAGGTTAAAAACAAGTTAAAAAAAGTTAAAAACAGGGCAGGCATAATTATTGGTTGACATGTTCAATCTAACTGACAGCCAGACTGAACCTGAGACCTGATAGATTGACAACATCAGGGAGTAGGTTGTTCCAATGGAATATTGTTTTTGAGAAGAAAGAGTATATACAGTATAACCTCTGCTAACGGCACCTCTAACGAGCGGCAACCTCCGACGAGCGGCATATATGAATTCCCCCCGTCGATTTTACTCTATGATTTACCTCTAATGAACGACACCTCTGCAGAGCGGTAAACGGCCGTTCAAATAAATTCCCAAAGTTAATCTTTACCTCTATACAGCGACACTAAGTCTAGCAAGGTTTACATCAATAATCGATAATTATCTATAACCGGATGATTTAAACAATAAGCGAAACCCCTAATCGTATAACACTACCCTCAAGTGTCATGTTGCTAAATCATTTGTCTAACTGGGGTTAATATACAAGTGACATGGTTTCCATGACACCAACGAACGGACCTTAGATGAGGAGCGCTTTGTTTGGTAGGCTGACGTCATCAAGTATCAGATGCACATACGTCTAGCTAGTTGACGATAATAAATGAAACTTATTTGTTATTGTTCTTTTTATTAAAAGCTTCGATGAAATGAATTCTGTTTTAAGATTATTTGAGGTTTAAGATAATATCAGATATTTACTCCCGAAAAGACGACGATAATTCCTGCTAAATAGTATTCGCCATTAGACAAGTATAAAAACATTTGACAGTAACATAATCGATTTCTCTTGTGTATTGCTTTCTTTAGCATAAAACTAACCTTCATGCTAGGAATTGTAAACCGTTATAATTATTTATTTAAAAAACTTCATAATCTTATTAAAACTTTTTTACTTTTGTCGATCAGCGCTTGCTAAAAACTGTATTTAGATTATGGAACGGATAAAGGCCAGTTTTCCGGACCGAAAATGGCCGTTTTCGTGATCGGTAGAAAAAGTCTACCTCTGCAGAGCGACACCTCTGCAGAGCAGCAATTTTTTCAAACTCCGCCGAAAGTCGCTCTGCAGAGGTTACACTGTATTTGTGATAATGGGTTTTAATGGGTGAGATTTTCTTGAGGATCTTTCTAGGGGTTTGACTTAGGGAGGAATTTAGTAAAATGAGATAAAATTGCCTGCGAACGTCCATTACATAATATGCATTTTTTCTAACATATAGTAATTCAAACATTTGGATAAGAGATTATTTGAAAATACACATATGTGTAATTTTGATCGAATTAAGACAATGCATATGCATTTATTCCTGCTTTGTATGTCTACACACAAAAATGGTACATATTATAATACATGTATATTGTAATATGGGTTTAATGTATTGTTACACACCTAACAGAAAGTATTTTTATATTTCAATACAGACCAATGAACTAAGGTTAGAGTCAAAATTTTCTACAACTTGGAAAGTTTGATTGATTACATGTCATCTTGAGTTGATATATTATGAGCATATAGTAAGAGCAGTAGTCCAGTGGTAGGATGCATGCTTAGGGATCGAGAGGTCCAGGGTTCGAATCACACTAGGGGCACTGCTAATTTCCTTGAGCAAGAAATTTACCTGAGATTGCTTCATTCTGAATGAATCCTTTCAAGGAATATCTAAATTGTACATTTGTAAAACTTACATATTTTTGTAATCTTGTGATATTCTGAGAATAAACAAGTAAATCTGTGAGCTAATGCTCACTAGTGATACCCCTGCAAAAATCTAAAAATATGCGACAAACAGGAAGTAGATGAGCAAGGAGCATGAAATCGCTTTACACCACATGGGACTATGGGATGTAGCAATATGCAAAGTATTAGGCTGCTGCATGTTATAGTTGCTGAGAAAACTGCGACGGAAATTTTGTAACGGACGGACAGACGCACGGACAAGGGTAAAACAGTATACCCCCCTCTTCTTCGAAGAAGAGGGGGTATAATAAGTTAAAACTAAACTACACTCCACCCATGTAGGCTTATCATCTAAGCATACCAGATAACTTGTTTCATATACAATGTCATCTATATTTACCTATACACTTTTGTAAATGAGTGATTTGTTCTAACCAATATATGATAAACTAAAAACAAATCTTTAGATACAATGTAAGTGTAAAAAAATTACAATCATATACAGTATCACAACTCTCCTTCCAAATGTTGCAATCCTATATAACACTTTCCTGGTGTGCTTTGTTTGTTTGTTTGTTCTTGTTGGGTTTAAAACTGTAGCAACACATTGTAAAGGTTTTTTAATGGCGGTCAGTCAACCTACTCACTGGTAATGGAAAAGCTTAATCTCTTGATTTAGCTGTTAACTAACTACCAAGCACTTACAACTGCCCTACATTAAGTTAAGAACTATTGGTAGAAGGCTGAAGAAATAATTTCATAACCAAGCTCCACAAAAGTATGTCCTGCCCGGGAATCGAACCCACAAATAAAATTTTATTGTAATTATGAAAAAAAATTTTGGCAAGTGTAAAGGCACTGTATATCAGCAATTTGGTGTCAATAAAAAAACAAAACAACATATGTATAAACAGTTTAAACAATGCTTTTATTTGATTACCCTCTATCACAATATTACATGTCTAACAATATTAACCTGAGCTTGACCTTTATCCAAGAATATATTAAACTCAGTTTTTACTGTTTGTACATCATACTTTATCAGAAGTTTTCAGCAAAATACACATATTGAACAATTCATTTTGTTTTCACAAAAATAAATACTTGAAACAGTGCCACAATATTGTGGACTTATGTGTTTACCATAAACGAATGAGTCCAAAATTAAAAGTACAATTATGTGCCATGCTAAAAAAATTGATTTGTGGTCACATACTTAAAGAGGTTGTTATAAACATGTGCATAATATATACATGCATAAGGAAACTCACGATTTAATGTAAGTGAAGCGTGTAATTATTATGATAAGATAGTTTAAGCTCAGGTTAATATTGTCAGACTTTACAATATATGAAATCAGCAGTAGTAGTTTATATCACATAATGGGTTCATTGCTAGACAAAAGGCACTACATAGCACATTCAAAAAGTGCTTTCTGCATTTTTTAATCTGAACGCAACACCTTGCCTAAACAACTTGAATCAAAGATGGCAGCATGATGAAGTGGCACTGGACTTTGTAGAGGAGTTCAAAATGTCCCTCTTAGTAGCCGAGTAAACCTTCATGCCAAGTTTGAAATAAAAAAAGTTTGTGGGATCTTCAGTTATTGAGAAGACAAGCATTGATTTAACAGATTGTCAAACCCTCATACCAATTTTGTACCCAACTAATATTAGATCAAGAATCTTGATAACCTCTGGGTACGAAACTGACCCTTGTCCTGACATACCATACTATCAAATAATACACATTTGTATAACAAAATAAACCCTTTTATTCAAAAGGGGATGACATAATAAGTACATATTCACAATTAAACATAACAATGGATTTCTAAGTAGAACAATCACTTGTACATAGTAATGAAATATAAAAAGATATTATAGTAAGTATATAAATCTGTATCTGTTGATACATAATTTGATAAAATAGTTATTTGAATTTTAGACCAACAAAGAATTATAAGTTTTAAAATTTATGAAATTACATGTGTGTGACATATTTCATCAGTAATAGATTTATACACTGTAAACATACAAAACAAAAATGCAACAAAAATGTGATAAAGAAAAGACAAAATACAGAAAAATAATGAAACAAAAAAGGGAGGTAATAACAAAATAATTAAAGGGAGATAATAACAAAAAAGAAACAAAGAAAAATAATCAACTAAAGAACAATAAAACTAGAGTTTCACTCACCTGACATTCACCAATCAAAACTGTTACAATAATGTAAAAATACAATATTAAAGTTAAAAAGTAAAATTTGGTTCAAAATCTGCTTTCATAAACATGTTCAACCAACTTTACAATCTTGTACAATAAACCTTGATCATTGAAATCACTTCTAGGCAGGTGAGCTCTCATAGTACCCATTTACAACTAGGTGATGTGAAACAACTGTAGGTAATTTCTCGCTCAAGGATCAAACTAGGGACCTCTTAATCCTAAGCGCGTACTGAACACTGGACTACAGCTCCCACTAGAGTGTAAATGAGGTTTGATGAAAATTGAGGCAAACATGTGGCCTATAGATTTGACTTAGTTTTTTACCTGACATGAACTAATGTTGTCAAAGGTAACAATGATTTTATTGAAAAGAAGGTTTTGACAAGGTTAGATGAAAAATGTAAAAAAATGACAGAGAAAGGTTGACAACCCACAACATTGGAAGCCGGACAATCAAACCAGTCACAATGACTCATCTAGAACACTTCGTGCTCAGATGAGTTAAAAATAAGAAGACTAGAACTAAATATGTACAGTTAATAGCACCATATATCAGAAATAATGAAAATATAGGCATTACTATGGCAACTAAATATTAGACATAATATAGTCATTACTATGGCAACCAAATATTAAATAAAAATATGATAATATATATTGTTCTAACATCATACATTCATGTGTACACACTGACATTCATAATTCTCATATGAGTTACAGGATGACTTCTTTCAATATCTGAACAAAGGGGTAAGTTATGTCATACATAAGTGTCATAATAGGTAGTGGACTACATTCGGAATTCAAATATTTGAGTTTTTCCCCATAGTACTAACAAACTTTCACTTTTAAAATTGAAAACATGATTACAAAGAACAAAAATATTTGTTCCATATTTCATGCTTCTCAACAATAATGTGTAGAAAACTTTGCTCAAACTGCCTCTCCACTGATGGATAAACCCATAAACTTGAGTTTCGAATTAGGTTTATTCTTACATTGAAAATTTACACCTTTGGTGTAAAGAAAGTTAACTGAAAAATGCAAGATATGTATACAAGAAAATATTGATAAAAATATGTATGGCACATTATAAGAAAAGCAACAATACGTTTATGCTTCCCTGGCTCTACATGATCACAACAAAGTTCTACTAGCAAATTTTTACTAATTACCACAGTCAATGTAAACTATAAAATGCACAGGTGGTAGGCATGGTCCCGAATCAGTCAGTCAGTCAACCTACTCACTGCTCCTGGATGAGCTAAATCTCTGGATTAAGCTGTTAACCAACTACTAGGTGCATACTTTGGTAAGTGACTTACAACTGCCCTATATGATTTAGAATCATAGGTAGGAGGGAGAATAGTGGTAGAAATAATTTCATGACCAAGCTCCACGAAAATATGCCCTGCCCAGGAATCGCAACCACCACCCCTGGATCAGTAGAATTGCATGCTACCAACTGAGCTAGCCAGTGGCTTAATTTAAAGAAAGTTATAAATTTAATGAATATGTGTGAAAGATGATATAATTTAATGGCTTTATAAAAAAATATAATATTGTAAATCTAATACTAATATATATAATATAACTGGCAAATATAGACTATATAAAGCAAGAACCTATCTGGCAAGATTATAAAAAGCTGGTGTAAATATATTTAATACATGTATAATATTTATGTATATATGACAGAATAATAACAATAATAAAATATAACATTTAAACAATTTTGACTAGCACTAAAAATATAAATGACAACTATGCATAATTAATATTATAATAACAAATAGAATAGTTCACACTGAGAACTCGAATGTAAGGGTTTTTCAAGCTGAATAAGGTTTGTTCATAATGGGCACATCCCTGCAGAACAAATTTATTATACATATTATTGCTGAAAAGTAAGCAAAACAGATTAAATCCTACTGATCTGTGTGCATACATTTCAAGGGTTGCCCACTAGACTGTATTAAGTGCAAATTGTAAAAGGCAAGTTACTACAGTCTTGCAAGCAACCCTCAATTTGTGTTTTTACCTTGTTTCACATGGATACGTCAGGAAGAAACAAAGATTTTCAGCTGGAAGACACATCAGTTCCACTTCTGAAACAAGTCTAATGATGAAATCTGTAGATATTTTTTGTGTACTTGCTTACATTTGTGTCCATTTTTATCTGATAAAATCAGAGAAGGTGGACAGTTCACCTAATTATTATTTAAAGAAGGCAACAGTAAAAGATTCTCTGCTTTCCTCATCAACATATCCTTTCTTTCAATGAGTCATGGTTAGACCCACAACCCTCTATAGGTAAATTAATGATATTTCAATAGATATGTAAAGTTTAATGCCACTATTTGATGATGTATTCATTTGCAGCAGACATGAAAGCCACAAAGTCATTAAAGTATAACTTGTATTAGAGACACAATAAACATTTCAAACCATTTTGCTTTCTAAGTTTGAATAAGTTCCCATTTCTTAAAAAGGAGGGGGTCCTTATATAAAACACATTGTCATAATTTTATGATAGTTTTGAATATACCAAGATCCGAAATCATTTTAAAGCTGATTATTTACTTTAGAGGAATAAAAGATATTTAGTTGCAAAGCCTACAATGGGAAAATGTCTCCAAACTCTTAGTGGGCAATATATATCAGTCAGTCTGCGTATGTACACAACCATACTTTGGTTTAACAATAAAAAAACATAGAAAAGTACAAAAGTTCATATAAACATCTGATTAAAGCTTAAATAATGAATACTATCAAAAAATATATTAACATGAAAAAGGGTAAGGTAATATAGAATGTCAAATATATAACATATTTATAACAAAACTAAATTTAGTCAATAATAACAACAATGCATATATGTATTAAAAATGGGAAACAACTGAATGCATAAACCAAAAGTAATCAATACATTTAGATATGTAATAGTTGGTCACCTTATAAAGGCTAAATATAGACGCGTGTTCGATTGGCTGTTCGGAACTTGTGCACATGTTCCTGAATCCAATACTTTGGAACAGAAAATTGTGAAACAAACATGGCGGCTAGGAGCATGGTTGCTATGCTGTTTTTCACATCGTTCGGCACAGTGAATTAAATGTGCCCCTGGTATTGCTTAGGCCAAGGTTTCTTGGGTTACAGTACAATTATTGGTTTAACAGATAACCGTTAATATTTGAGCAAACTCATTTCTAGTGAACACAACTGTTCAAGATATATGTAAAATTTTAAGGCCAAAAGTAATAGACAAAACAGTTAAGGTTTAAGGCTAAGTATAAACAAAATATAAGGTCTTTCAACAATACAAATATAATTCAAAGATACAAATTGTTATGAAGGATAAACATGAGCTGTACTGAGACAGAATATGTGAAGTATAACTTTCAACTAATGTATAAAATTAAAATTATGAAATGTCATTCAAAATTATAGAACATCTTTAAAAATACAAAATGTCTTCAAAAATATAGAATTTCTTTAAGCAATACAGAATGTCTTACAAAATTCAGGAAATCTTTCAAAACTAAAACATTTTTCAAAAATACAGAACTACTTTCAAAAATACAGAATTTCTTCCTAACATACAGAATGCATAAAGAAAAAAAACAGAATGTCATTCAAAACTTCAAAACACTTTCAGCATAAAGAATTGTACAGATATTTACTCAAAGAAATTCAAATGAACCGATTTCTCGATGCCAAATTCTTCTTTATGTTGTTCAAATATTTCAGTTAAACCTTCAACATATTTAGCATGAAGGTCATCTATATCTTCCTGTGTTATATCAATCTTCTTACTAACTTCTATAGGCTTACCAACTGTAAAAATATAATAAAATAAGAGATTTTTTAGAGGTTAACCCTCATTATGCTGTATTTCTAACAACTGATAAGCTCAGCTCCACTGCTGAAATAATTTAGAAAACCTTTTTCAATTCCGTCTGCTACAATGATAAGTCAGCATCCTCTTTTTAAATAGGAAAAAATGCTGGTTGGTTTTCCATGGTGTTTGAAAAAAGAATAAAACTGGTGTTAGAGATATGATGCACAGCAAATAGTATACACATAACCTTTAACTTACCAACTGTATTAAGGGGTCTTCTGTATGGTAGAATACCAAATGTGTAATTAAACACTCCTCTACCACGTATGACAGGTAAAGAGAAACCAGATATTTTATGCATGAGAAATAACTGTGCTCTACGTAGAAATGATCCTTCTGGGTTGTCTACTTGCTGATATAAATCATTCTCACCAAATGAAAACACAGGAACAAGTGAGGCACTGAAATAAGTGTATTTTAATCATGTATAGTTGAATTTTATTTAACAGTCAGTGATACATACAGTGGATCTTGTGTTAAGCGACCATTCAAGGGAAAGACTAAAAGTGGTGGTTTAAGACAATGGTCTCTTAAGACAAATGTTGATTACCGACCTTTATCTTAGATAATATTACTTTACCGCCACTGATTTAAATATTCACTATTGTACTTCATTAATCACTCATTCTATAAAATTAGGATATGGAAGTGGTTGCCCGAACATGTACTTTTAGTAGCAAGCACTATATCTTGTTTGTAGACTTTTGATTGCCCCAAAAGAATTTTTAGTTGCCCTAACTAATAAGAGGTTGTCCCCGGCAACCAGACACCCTCTAATTTCATAGTGCCTGATGCAAGGATCAAACCCATGTCAACTCCTGTTTGTAAGTCAGATGCTCTACCAGCTGAGCTTAAAGGGCTGATAATTATAACATAAAGAATTAAAACACATACAATTTATACAGCACTAATACATAAAATGCCCTGATTATATCAGTTATATTCTATTATCAGTTCCTGAATATATAAAACTTGGAGAAAAACTGATCATGCAGCATATCACAAGTAATTTTACTATAATTAAAGTTTACTCATGAAGCATAGTTTGAAACATATTTTGAAAAATTAATTAATGCTGATTTTAGAACCAGCAGAAAAATGAGACAAGGCAAATCAAAAGGTCAATTATCCAAGTAAAGTTTCCAGTTGGATTCAACAAAATTCTACACAATATTTTTCTCCTTTTTTTAATAAATGGAGAAAAAATTCAGAGTGCAAAAGGCCTATGTCACAAATTAACTATTTCAGCATAGAGAGCAGCAAAGTCTACACAAAGTCAAGGAAGAGAGAAAAGGGGCAGCCTGCACTAGTGCAGTGCCGTCTAATTACAATTCAAAATGGTCACAAGTAATCTACTAATATTTTTAAGCATGTTTTATATGATTATTTTAGAACTCAGAAAAGGACATAAAGCAGAAAAAAACGCACTAGACACATCAGAGGCTTGATAATACACAGTAACTATTTCTGCAAAAACGATCAGAGAGAAATAAAAGGGTGGGGTGTAGTGTCCTGCTAATTTTTTTTTAACTGGGTTATGACGCCATGTCAACACAATTTAGGTCATTTCACGGCGTCAAGCACACCTAACCTAGCTTTCCTGGACCCTTGTCTATAACCAGTACTCACCTACCCTTCCACAAGGCCGGAAACTTCTCCATATTATCTAATCAATGGAGGAAAATTGGCATAATTGTCAAATTTTCATGGAAGGGTATAACCTCCCTGGTTGAGATTCGAACCTGTAACCCCTTCGCGACACAAGATTCCAAATCCCGGCGCACTAACAACTGTGCTATCGACCCCAATTGCTTTACAATAATCATTTGATGTTAGTAGCATTACATATTTAAAACCATTACAATAATCACAAGTAACCTACCCATGTTTTAAAGCTTGTTTTATAAAACCTTTACGTTTCATCAATACAAGATTAAATGATCCAGGTTTAGATTCTAAAGCCTCCTCTGCCCCACCCACAACTACACAGGCACAGTGACCAGCATGGTTACATATCCATTCAAAACTTTTCTTACTTACTGAAGCCATACCTACAAATATACATGTATATTATATTGTTTGACACTAACAGTGTCCGATGATTACAAGAATCCCAAAAACTACGGAGGTACTCCTGTGATTTTAGCTTAAGATTCTGAAAGTATCCCTGAAAAATTAAACTGTGCTTACAAAAATTGAGTTTCCTAGTTACTGATGAGGGATTACTTCAAGATCCCTGGTAAAACAGTTAAAAAATAAAACCCTGTATAAAGCAATGTTACATATCCATTCAAAACTTTTCTTACTAACTGAAGCCATACCTACAAGAATATATCATTTCTTTTCATGATTTATGATGTGGTGGCATTTAATGAATACTGACAGATGAATGCAAAACTGCTTTAACATGATTTTCTTAATTATTTTTTTTTAAATTAAATTTCATGGTATAAATCGAGGGTTGCCCACAAGACTGTAGTAAGTGTATTACCTTAAAGAGAAAGTTACTACAGTCTTGCAAGAAACCTTAGACATGAATATACATGTATATAACAAGCAAATTCGTTGAATTAATATCCCCCGCCGAGTACTTGTTTTTACTAACACAACAACTGGAGACATAAGGCTTTATTAATAAATATAAAAATCCATAAAACCATAACAGGGACCATACATAACTCCATGTTAAATAAAATTATCAGGACATGCCAATGAGATGCAAATTTCTTTTCTGTATTGATGGTTTCCATAAAATCATAAAAAAGTTTCGTTGAATTCCAGCCAGTAGTTGCAGAGAAGTAGCGCGGAAATGATTTTTACTCCATATGCATACTGCATAACTAATCAAGGGCCGTAACTCTGAGTTTAAGTGTCTGACGGGAACAAGCTGACGATATGCACATCTCCTCTTGGTATTGAAGGTTCCCATAAAGTTTCTTTGAATTCCAGCCATTAGTTGCAGAGAAGTAGAGCGGAAACTACTTTTACTCTATATGCATACTACATAACTAATCAAGGGCCATAACTCTGAGTTAAAGGGTCTGATCCGAAAAAAAGCTGACGATATGCACTACTCCTCTTGATATTGATGATTCCCATAAAGTTTCGTTGAATTCAAGCCATTAGTTGCAGAGAAGTAGAGCGGAAACGACTTTTACTCTATATGCATTCTACATAACTAATCAAGGGCCATAACTCTGAGTTAAAGGGTCTGATCCGAAAAAAGCTGACCACATGCGCATCTCCTCTTGATATTGATGATTCCCATAAAGTTTCGTTGAATTCCAGCCAGTAGTTGCAGAGAACTACTCCGGAAACGAAATTCGGACGGACGGACGGACGGACAACGCCAAAACTATATCCCCCTCCCGATTCCATTGGCGGGGGATAATTATAAGTGTGACCAGATTTGAATGCTTAAGGTACAAAAGGTGCTAAATAAGCTATTCATTATCACTTAGTTGTTTGTAGCAAGATCAAAATATTAGAGGAAGTACTTATATGCAGTAATGGCGAAACATGGCGGACCGACATACAAATCCCGTTAAAAAAAAATAGAAGGTCCGTCTAGATCTGCAGGTTTACTGGACCAACTGTCTGGCACAATTTGATCTCATCCACTCAGTTTTTAATTCATCAAAATATGTAAAATATCTCTGGTACAGTAAGACTTGGTTTGGTGCCGTAAAGTTCTGATCTTCACAGGACCGACAGTACTGTCCAGTTACAAACTGTAGTTCTGCCATGACTGCTTTTATGACATTAATGTTTCATATGTGATTTTTCAAATTTTGCCCCACAAATCTTTCTTCAAAATTTGGAAAATTATACTTGCATAATTTACAATTTAAAAGTCAAGAATTGAAGGAAAAAATCTTTTTAAAATCTCAACAGATATAGTTTTTTACATAAAAATCATGCCAAAAAATAGCGGTTTAAAACCTGCTATCCAAATAAATTTTCAGCTGACATCACCATCTTGTATGATAACACCTGATTGAAATCTCCTTCAGGCAGGCCACCCCTCACAGTACCCATTTAGTACACCTGGGTGGAGTGGAACAATTGTAGGTAAATTTCTTGCTCAAGGAAATTAGCAGAGCCTCTAGTAAGGATCAAACTCAGGACCTCGATCTCTATAGGCGTGTCCTTAGTCCTTCTACTGGACCACTGCTCCTACAAATAGCGGCACTAATATCAAAGTATTAATACAATAATGAAATAAAAATAAAACAATATCATACCACTTGTTAGAAGATAGTCCCTGTAGAAAGGAAATTGGAATTGTCCAGCCAGTATCACTAGATGTGGTGTAAGTCCTGGAAACTTCTCACTAAATCCTGTAGCTTCAGTAGCGAATGACAGGAACCCACTAGCATGCATTATACCATGAGGATGTAGTCCAAATATATAAGACTTCTTTGGATCAAGGTCGGCCATCTTGTGTAATTTGGCTGGAAAATATTCAGCCATTTTATCCCAGATGTAATTTTTTCTAAATATTTTAACAGGGTTACCACCGGTCTCCGGCGTATTTCTATCATATACGTACCATACTAAATATAGCAACGGTATCCAATAGTAACTAGTAAACAATAGATATATACATAGAAACAGGGAACCAAATCCTCCCATCAGGAATGTTAAAGTCCATTGTAAAGTACATAAAGTCTGTATTCTTCTAGACAGTGGTATATTCAGTGGAGCAAACTCAATTCCTAAGATCTTCACCATTTTGTAATCTGTGTAGTATTTATAAGAACAGAGTTATCTATATCTGGAATCAAGCAATCTGAAAATATACACAAAAATTTCATCATTAGAAAACTAAAATTGAATGAAGTAATAAAATTTTAATGTATATTATATAAGTGATATGACAATCTGATTAAAAGACAATCTAAAATTCTCACAATAACATGCTCATTTTACATCTGAAAAGCTCACAGTATATGTCATGTTCAGCTCAGACCTCTTTTATACTATGATATTCATGATGCAACTTGTTCCCACCTTGCTAACTCATTCACTAGCATACAAGTCTACTGATCCAGGGGTCAAGGGCTCCATACCCTATTCATGAAATGATTACTACGGCAATTTCCCTCCTATGAGTTTGTCATGCTTAAGTCATGAAACAAACATTTCAAGACTTCATGTTACAAATCTTTAACAGTTAAATATATCTGTACTTAATATCATATCATGATTTTAACAACATCTCACATCTTACATAAGATAAAGAAATCAATAATTTACTATATATAGGAAATCATGTTTTAACACATTTTACAATCATACAGGTGTGGGTCCAACACTTAAATTTAAGGGGTTCTGGGACCCAGGATATACCAAAACAAGGGTCCATGCCCAAATTCTGGGGTTAAGATGAATGTAGAAACTGAGGACAAATTTCCTTTTGTTCACCTGTATACAAACTGAAGTTTTCTGCAAGTACAATTCATGATTAATGCATACATTGACTCAAGATTCTGTGTGTCTGATGAATGCCAGGTTCGAACAATATTTCGACCATAACGAGGTCCAAATTTTTACAATAGACATTAAAAAACATTGGAAAGAATTTAATTAAGTACAGTGTTTATTTTCACTCTTAGAGGAAAGGTGGCGGGGCCCTTTTTGAGGGGAAAATAGCGACAAAAACGAAATTAGGGGAATTTTTTTTTAAATACTTGAGATAACATTGATCCTCTAACAGAGTAACATTTCTGTCTACCTATATAAAACTTCAACTATTGAACCCATATTAATCTTTGATTTCACTGTAATGCTTGAGGAATGGGCAAAAATGCTATAAAAGTACGAAAGTTTTCGGACACTTTGACAGGGGAATTTTTTACCTGGGAAGGGGAAAAATATATACTTTTTGGAGAGGGGAATGGGGCCCAATTTCGGCTCCAGAATGGCCTGAAAAAAAAACACTCTAAGTACATATACTTTTCATGTATTTTGCCATAGATAGAAAGCTGTAGGGGTTCAGCCACCCACCAGCTATAATACAATCATACAAAGTATAACCCCCCTCACTTCCCCACCATACAACAACATCCACCTATGACAGAGCCACCTAAATGCACCTTCTTCCCTATCAGAACTCCTCGGCCATTCACTATGAATAACCTTGGACATATTTAGATGTTGTTTTTTTTTTACTACCTTGGTGTCACATGTCCAAACAGAATACTTTAACCGGTGTGGAAGTAAACAAATCCACAATATTTAGTCACTTATATAAAATGCTAACATGCTTTTACAAAGCCATGTATGTTAACGGCAAGACATATTTTGCATAACCTGTATGAGTTTACCATGTGCTTCACCTCGTGTATGTAGCAAAAAAACAAGATTTTCTAGGTGGATCCCCCTTCAATCCTCCCGAGACTTTTCATTCAATGAATGGTCGAGGTGTTTAAAATGCCCTCATCCCATGCATCAACAGTGACTACATCATCCTATGCAATTTTTCAACAACAGTGACTTTATCAATCTATATACAGATAACAATAAGTAAATGCTTGATTTTATCACACCAATTAGGTGTCATACAGGTTGAGGACACAGATAACTCTACACAAATATATCACTATATACCACAGGTGACAGACTCAATTTTTCCTTATTATAGTATATATATATAATAAGGAAAAATTGAGTCTGTCACCTGTGCTATATACAGTACCCTCCAAAAGTACTCAGACAAAATCCTGTTTTGGGATAAAGCAATTCATATTTCCTTGTAAAACATGGCCACGGTTTGTGTCACTGTAGGCTACGTGCCAGGATTTGGAATCTTGTCTCTAAAAGGAATTAAAGGTTTGGGCTTTGACTGGTTCTATCCTTCCAGGAAAATTTGACTTTCCACCAATTTTAAGTACATGTATATGGAGAAGTTGTCAGTCTTGTGAAAGAGTAGCTGCCGAGTATTGGTATTAAACAAGGATCAAGGAAAGCTAGATAAGGCGAATTGGTCTTTATAAATGACCATAATTTGAGTTGACATAGCATTAAACTCAAACAATTGATAATTTCTCATGAAAAAAACCAACAACAAGAGAGACTTATCTTAGCCAATTCCAAAATCAACATTACGTATCTTAACAACATATGATTCAAAATATTTTACATGTGTAATCATTAGATATAGTGAAATTACTAAAAATTTCTATATATGATGCATATGATTAGTTGTTTCTTTTAAACACATTCATACCTTCTCAAAAAAGAAAAAGCACCTAAATGCATACCATGTGACAACCTTTTTAATATAAAACACTTTCTCCTTGACTGTCAGGATCTTAAATACATCCGTGACAAACATTTTAAGGTTAATTCACTTAGAGAACTTTTTCAGTTGGTACCATCATATCATAAAATATAGGACTTAAAAACATTAGAATTGGTCACATTAATAGTATCATCAATTGCTTTCGGCACGATATAACCTTTCTGAGTTGATGCGTCGTACAACCCAAACAAACAAACAGTTTTTTTTACCAACAATTCATTAGTACAAAAACTTTTGGAAAGCCTTGTATAGATAATAAGTTTCTATAAACTGATGTAAACATGATAATATAACATGCCAGATATTTATAGATGTACTTTATACATCAAACTACTTGGGTTTTACAGATACTGGTGATAATATACCCAAAATTTACTAGGAAGACAATGAAGAGAGTCATGTTTTTAACATTAACACCTCCTATCAATAGTTTAATAGTCCTAGTCTTATAATGGACAATTCACCAAACCATTAACTGTTAAATTAATATAATTCAATGGCTAAACTAGTACAGGGGCAATATTCATGTTGCATTGATACATCTTAGCAGTATGATAGTGTATCAATGATAGTACCTCAAACTATACATGTCATTAGTTCCTTTTTATCAAGCTCAAATGAAAAACTTTCTATATTTATATTGAAGACTGACTTCTAGAGGAAATATTCAGAGAAATTTTGAAAACATACAGAAAAGAACAACAGGTCCAACAAAGACACCCATACTAAATCACAAAAGCTTTCTGCAAAGATGAAATGTCATCTGTTAACAAACTATTTAAATTTTTTAAAGGATAATAATTTCAAAACCATATAAATTTGTGCTGTAGTGTACACATGTAGGCCTATATTGATATATTGCAATTATTTCACACTTGACAAAATCGCTGCAATTGACATGCATGCAGTACCTGGTCCCTAAATATTCGACAGTATGTCCTTGACAATAAACAGCTTTCCACGACAATGCTTATTCCTAAAAAACTAAGTCAGTATTACTAACTTGACTAAGTCTAAGTGTCCGAATTTATATTGTATCCGAAAACTGGTCAAAACACAAACACTTTCTCGTTTCCACAACAAAATATAAGTTGTCACAACTAAATAATGCTAATTAATAATTCCAAACAGTAAATTATGCCTCACCTTGTGAATATAACAGATATCATTCGCTAGAACCGTGCTTGTCTGTGTGAAATTGTAAAATTGAACTGTGGCCTGCTGGCAACCTTGACCTTTGCACTTCGATTTCGTACTCAACCATTTTCGAACCACTTCTCAGAGAGAAAAAATCTAAATCTGAACATAGAGGATCAATTGACATTAAATTGGTACAAGATTAGATAATGCTTTTCAGATAACGTCATTTTTATGTAAATAATGCTTTTAGATTGAGAACATTGGGGGTATCTTCAGCCGTTTATTTTGTACCTTAATGGTCAAGGGTGGGCAGCAGGGGCGTAGCTAGACGAAAATTGAATGTACTCATTATTTATCTAGGGGGATTTCGGGGGCATGCCCCCCCCCCGGAAAATTTTTAAATTCTACATCGCTGGAGATGCGTTTTAGAGCATTTCTGGCAAGTATCAGACAATTTTATGAGTTACATATTTACGAGAAAAAATTCTCAATTACCAATGAAAAGCTATAAAAATGCTAATATTTTTCTTTTGTTATATGCCTCTCTCTGATATCGGGTATTCCCCCTTGTTTTTTCTAGTGTGGAAAACGGAACCTAAGCATGACGGCATCCATTCTTTTGACGCGTTATTAGCTTTCCGATATGCCATCAGAGTGCCTACTTCGTACATAAGGTGTGTGTACAAGTTTGTGTTTATGTATATCAAAAAAAAACGTAATAGATTATCTCGCGACATAAACTTACCTTCGCAAACTGTGGTTAAAAATTAACGTAGAACTACACAATTTTACTGAAACTTTTTGTGTGTGTCTGTGTTGCACTTCCTAAAGAAGCGAAGGTCTGAAAAAACAACCCTTACCCGGGTGAGGCAGTACTTTTATTGCATTTTTCTCAATTTAAGCCTTTTCTATTTTTGAGGTTTAATTTCGATTTGTACGCCCGGTCGTACAGTGAGTATGCCTGGATACGCCACTGGGCAGATTTAGAAAATGAACACTTAAATATAAATCCTGTTAATATGATTAATTTCAAATGTGCAAAACCACGGAATTCTCATTAAAATCATTATGTCCATAAAATATAACAGCTATTTAATTGAGACTTTTGTAACCCAGCAAAATAAATACTCTATACATACCCATCTATATCTTTAGACGGTAAAGGGGGGCTTAAGGGCTTAGCCCCTCTCAAAATTATTCGAAGTTATAAACTCCCCACTTGTTAAGGGAAAACTCTATGTAAAGTTTGACTTTATATATATTGGCTGGACTAGTTTAAACTTATTTTATTGCCCGTATTACATACTCGTATTTCCAATTACTGAAATACAACAAAGATAATAATAACAAATATATAACTATATGTACTGTATTTACGGCAATCATTCTGTAATTTAGTTACGTCTCTCTCCTTCAGGTGTATATAATAAACATCTGCAAAATATAAAGTAGTCAGGCAACAGGACTGGACTATAATTATCTTCATATATAATATGTCATAATTAAGGAGGGGGTACGTCACCAAGTGCCCCCTGATGAATCCTGATACTTGCTGCGAGTATAAATAAATAGGCACAAATATGTATGTCATTTGTGTCTCGATCCATAATTTGCCCCACAATATAGCTATACGTTGATCAGAGCATGTAACTTTTGATCATAAAATATCACGTCTCTATATATGCCTACAATGTATACATGTGACACCCATGTTTGATGGTTCCCTGTCGTGTTCGTTGACACAGAGATTTAATATTATAATATATTTTTATATATAATCCCTGGTTGACAATGCATACATATTGCGTTTTTTACGAATTCAAAGGTACTAGTTCACAGAATTGGTTTATTTTTTTCTATAATTTCAAAATACCGTTTGAACAGTGTCTGTACTTGTGTCAAAATAATTACGTATTTTCTTATTATTTTAAGACAAACTGACCTACATGTTTACACTTTTTTCGGTTATTTTTAAGTTTCTAAAATGGAATTTCTTTTTCATTTTTGGCGTATTTCATCAGCTTCCCCGTGTTAATACCACAGGTGGATCCAGGATTCCCAGTTACGGGGGCGGTAAACAAGCAGACTGGAGGTCCAGGGACCGTATTTAAGGGACCCCTATGGGTCGTGGACAAAGCCCTGACCAGGGGTTCAGGGTTGCTGCGACTCCTAAAACTCATTTCTGAGGGGTTCAGGCACATTGACAGAACCTAACATATCTTTTCCCTGGGTATACAATAAAAGCTTCTAGATATACATGTATATCAAATATTTTTTACAGCCGTTGGATCATATCAAAATCTTACAAATACTTAGAAGGAATTGCCCTTGAATTATTGTACGTTATGGCATTGTATAAGTGTAGTTCCAGTCTTTGTATTAATTGCACGCGTAGCGTGCGAAAATTTTTGACATTTATATATATTCCTTTTAATAACATCATATTTTAGGATAGAAAAAAAACTTTGCTTTAGAGGGAGGGGTACGCCGGGTCCGCCCCCCTTGGATCCGCCTATGAATATTAGTGTTTATTTTGTCATTGATACCGAATACATGTACATACCTACCCGTGTAGGTAGACGTTAACTCGAGCTCCATCGACGTCATCAAGGCATTATTAAACACCACACCATAGATGAGAGAGCCTTGTTGAACCTCATTTTTCACAACCCGTGTTTTTCACAACTTGTGAAAAACGCGTACGCAATTTTCACAACTTGTGAAAAACACGTTAGTAATTTTCACAACTTGTGAAAATTGCGTACGCGTTTTTCACAAATAAGCAATGTGAAAATTACGTTAGACATATTTTGCGATTTTTAGTCCTAACGCAATTTTCACAACATTGGTCAATGTCATAGTATATCTTAAAGTATATGATAACCAAAATTAATGTTTTATGAAATATTTTATTCAAATGGTTAACGTCGCAACATGGACGCAAGATGTCGCAACCACCCTAAGGTCTTCAACAAGCCAGTATTGTGCCTTATTTTACCACCTTTACGTACAAGCAACCACTTTAGCACATTGAGAAGCCATCTTAAGGTACATAGCTAGCACAAATGTCCCATGGTACTATATTAATGTCCGTATTAACCAGTTTCGCATTCGAAGTAACCGCCTCGAGGTCAATAGCAGCTGCTCAAGCATACTTAGCAACAGTTTCATTGCCCATAGTAATTACTCAAATGCTTCTTGCAAACACTTAGGTCCTAGCATCCTATACGTTACGCTCCCTAGCAACAGCACGAATATCCATGGTAACATTTATGCTCTTAGCAACTTCTATCGAACCTTAGTCGTTTAAGTGGAGGAGAGGGATTCAAACTGGCGACTCTTGGTGCATGAATCATGAAGCACATAACCCAGTATCCGCCCTGACAGATACTAATATTTATTTATTATGCACATATGGCAACATGAGGATTCTACAGTATTTCATATTTTAGTAAGATATACCGTTGGTAAAAAAAGGTTTACATGTTTGGAAGATGCATGCATATTAAACTTAAATAAATATGATTATAGCTTATATAATTGATATATAAAATTAAAGGTCATTGTATTTTTATTTATGAAAACATTTGTCAATTGTGAGTTATATTTTGTGAATTGTAACACAGTGGTTAATTTCAGAGGTACAGATTTTATTTCAGATTTTGTTTTACCGTCGCTCAATACTGGAATTCAAATGTTGTATGAATAGTAATATAATTGGTGTGAAAGTGCGCCGATAAAACCTCGAGGCGGGCAATATATTCCAGTATTGAGCAAGTTTGCCATATTGAATCTCGTTTTTCACAAACAGATTGTGAAAAACGCGTTCTGTGAAAAACGAGGTTCAATGTTGAACCTCATTTTTCACAACAAGTAAAAATTACGCTCGCGGTTTTTTCAACGTTTGTTACAACCCGTTTTGTAAAAAAAATACCTAATTATAATAATACTTTATTATCAACGGGTTGGTATGTTCAATAACTATGTAATAACTCGTTTTGCAATAAGATATGACTATTTGTTTTCCTGTCGAAATCTTCAAATTAACATGGCGAAATGTAAGTAATTTGTCTATTTGAACATTTTATGTTTGCTTGTTAAACATTATTTTCTTTCTTCACCAATAATTAAAAGTATCTAACTATATTTTATAATAACATTAATAAAACTAGACACTTTATTACATATTGGGTTTTTATTACAAAATTAATATTTTTGAATATATATTACTTTTGTAATATCCCGTTTTGTAATAATTATTACAACCCGGGGTTTTTATTACAAAACGGGTTGTAACAAACGTTGAATCTATTATTTTCACAAAATTTGTCTTTTTACCGGTTGTGAAAAACGCGTACGCTTTTTTTCACAACTTGTGAAAAACACGTTACGTTGAACCTCATTTTTCACAAAACAAATGTAATGAAATATATGAAAATTAAACAAATTTTCTCGTCTGAAACCGCTAAGTCTAGAGTTTTGGTATTTAATCAATAGCATAGTTTAATGTTCCTCTTTTTTTCAAAGTTTGCTAAAATTATGTCACTTTCACATGTGAATCAGTTGGTGACATATAGACCCACTGGGTCGGATGTTTATCTGTAAATACTCTCCATGTTGTTTTCATGTTTGTAATATTGCCATAACACATGTCACGAAAATAAATAATTTACTTACTAACTTACTTACTTACAGCTGGCAACTAAAAAATTTACATGTGTGAAAAATGCGTTGGTACTAAAAAACTCAAATTTTTCAAACACTTTTTTCGTCTCATTTGAAGTTGTGAAAAATGCGTTTCTATTAGCGTATGAAATTTGTATGCTAACGTGTTTTTCACACTAGTTGTGAAAAATGCGTACGCGGTTTTTTTCACAAGTTGTGAAAAACACGGGTTGTGAAAAATGAGGTTCAACAGAGCCTGTTTTATCCTGTTTTTATACCATAAGCTGAACTTTTTTATTAGTGTTTTAAACTTTTACTTTTGCGCTCCTCTCATTGACCTACGTAAATAAACCTGTGCGATGATGCCCCAGAGGAGATTCTGTACAATACTGGGAGAAGAAGAAAAAGAAGTGTACGGGCATAATTTAATTTAGCGGAGACAAATTTGTGTTTCTAGCGATTTTATGCAATTTTTCACTGCACACTATGAGAATTTTCAAAGTCAAAAAATAAATCAGTAACACGACTGATAAAAAGGCTGTTGAATATTACATGACAAATTAGCCTTATCACATGTAAATATCCTTCCGCTTATCCCACACTTTGATATGTGATCCTGCGTGACTTTATGACATTTACAGTACTTTGATTCGCTTTGTATTGTGTTCTGATAATATCTATAATGTATTTAACATAGCAAATAAAATGATTTGTATTTAATAAGGCAATTGTGGCACATAGTTTTGGTTTTATCTAGAAGTTATTTGATTAATTGAGAATAAAATAATATAGGCATAGGAATTATGCTTAACTCTTTGAAGAGTCACTGATATTACTTCGCATTTAACACGTGCGCGCGCATACAGGAAGTCAGTGGTACACAAGTATTCTAGGAACATTAAATAAGGTAATTTAATTTGTGGGTTTGATTTTATTTTGTAATAAAATAGCTGCCGAAGGCTATCCTAAGCCACTTTTATAAAAGATAAGAAGGATCACTGCTGACACCCGAAAAAATGCCAGTACAGTAAGAAGTTTTCCAACAATAATGTAGACTATGAACTTAACCTCTATAGAGGATCCTATTGGGGTTCGCACATACATATAATACATTCTATGTAGCGGACGGACTACGGTGACAAAACTAGGCTTGAATACAACATGATTTTATATGGGTCTGCACATACCTACAATTGTAATACATTCTAATGAACCCTTATAAAAGGTAAACTCAGTTTAAATCTCATTCTCGTACCCCGAGGTTATCAAGATTAGTAGCTAGTATCGAGAATCCTACTAGACTCTGGGTACGAGAATGTATCGAGAATCCTACTAGACTCTGGGTACGAGAATGTATCGAGAATCTAACTAGACTCTGGGTACGAGAATGTATCGAGCATCCTACTAGACTCTGGGTGCGAGAATGTTTAAATCTATAATACTTGGTGTTTCAACGGTCTTAGAGTATGGTGAAACTGCTCGATTTCTATGCGTTAGTATCTTTCCGGTGTACATCTGTTATTTGATCGGCGAACGATGACATATGATTGAATTAAATAATTTAGCTGAACAGAACTCAAGTACACTCAACATCAACATTTCAACCAAATCCTACTATATTTGTTTTTTTTCAATGAAGTTGATTAAAATTAAAAAAAACTGTAAATTTATATTGAGGATAGATGTTTGTACATATTTAACCATTTAATAATTATATTAGACCCCACGACCATTTATTTATTCTTATCAAAAAAACATTGTCACTTGTTTCTTTTCAGAAATTACGTATAGAATTTTAAGATGAAACAACCTGACTAAATATTAAATGACTGTAACAGTTTAAGAAGTTCTATAGTAATGATTGGTGTGAAAATTGTACATTCATGTACATATATGTAGATCACTTAGTATTTATTATATTTTCACTCCTGGAGAACTGTATCTTTCTCATGTATTTACATAAGTACAATCAATAATGATGGAAACATTTATTGACAATATGTCACCATATGTCTTTGTTTATGTATGTAAGTGAATCCGGATATGTTCTGGATATACATGTATTGTCATTTATTATATTTACATTCCTGGAGAACCGTATCTTTCTCATGTATTTACATAAGTACAATCAATAATGATGGAAACATTTATTGACAATATGTCATCATATGTATACGTTTATGTATGTAAGTGAATCCGGATATGTTCTGGATATACATGTATTGTCATTTATTATATTTACATTCCTGGAGAACCGTATCTTTCTCATGTATTTACATAAGTACAATTAATAATGATGGAAACATTTATTGTCAATATGCCACCATATGTATATGTTTATGTATGTAAGTGAATCCGGATACTTTCTGGCAATACTTGTATTCTTTAAAGACAATGTACCTCCATTTATGTATATTGGGAATGATGAGTTCATATTTACTTCATTTAAATGATATTGACAATTTATCTCCGTTGTAATAAATGGATAAACTAAGACGGATCTTACTTGAATTCATCATTTACGGTATACCTATCTACATATGCATTTGTTTGTTTACGTATGTATGTGTGGGTTCATATGTACATTCGTTTGTATGTTTATGTGTACCTTTATGTACAACTGGATGTATGTATGTACTGAAATGAATCTTATTAGTATTGTTCGTTTTTTTCTCGGCTGTCAAGGCGTGAATGATTTCACGGTGGATACATACTCTTTGCTTAACATGCGTGATATTGAGATGGTGTGTGGTCGTCTACCGTGAGGTTGTTCGGGCTTTGGCAGTTGGGGGGGAACGAAGAATACTGCTTATTGTAAACTTACAATATTGATATCACAATATATTCATTGTACAAACTCTATCATGAATAAAAAGTTACAAAAAAAACATTTCAACCAAAGTTCAACCGGCAGTCGCTGTTTTGCAAATTAAGTGCAACATTGTATGTTCTCGTGAAGCATATTTTATCATTTGAAAACATATTTTCATAGCGCATTCTATTACATGTATATAATGCATACCTGCTAAATTTTGACCTTACCAAAATTGTTAATAACATATTTACGGAGCCCCTAAAGTGACATTAGAAAACCTTCTTTCATTATTTCGTTTTTAAAAACGCAATGACGTAACGCACGATAATGACGGACATAACGTAACGTCACAATTTGTAAATATAAATGATATTTTTATGGTTGCGTTTTTATCAACGTTAAGATCTTTCTACTGCTAAGCTTTATTAACGAACTGACAATCACATAATGAAGTTCTTTCGTTCTTTAAATCATCACGTTTAGTTCGCGTACTGTTGAGGTATCATTTCTAAAAAGTCGCAATTTTTCCATGTCCGTCATTAGCGTGCGTTACGTCAATATTATTTCTTTTAAACGTAATAATATTAACTTAAATTTTCGAAATAATTATAACGTTTTTTGTTCGAAATAAATATTTCGCATTTACGAAATGTATTATGTCGATATACGAAGTATTAATATAAACGAAATAATTGTGAATGAAATAAAGAAAATATTTCAAAATGTCACTTTAATGGCTCCGTACATTGCACTCTCTTCATGAATAAAATTGAATTTTTGACAATGATGTCAATTTTCTTACCTACGAGTTGAGGACTTATTGTGAAAATATAATTCTCGTACCCCAAGGTTATCAAGATTCTCGAGCTAGTATCGAGAATTCTACGAGACTCTGGGTACGAGAATGGAAAATATTAGCAACACTGGGGGAATATTTTTTTCGGAAAAGCAGATTAGGTGATCTAGTCGCCATACATAAACAGAATAAAAGTGTTAATAAATGACACTAAATAAATACGTAATAGAAAATAACAAGGAATTCGCACACAAATAATTACATGCAAATATGTGATAGTCCTTTAAGCTTGCTTTATTGCCTTGTTAAATGTTTCCATTCACTCACAAATAAATTACCCTGAGTTTTTAATTCCAGAGAACAATGTGTATTAACCATCAATTCAAGTGCTCTATACATTAAACAATAGTTGACATTTATTTCATAGGACGATTTGACCATTTGTCATACGCCAAACATTAAAGGGGCGTGCACCGTACTATTAGAGATAATTAACCACTTATAATGGTTGGGAAATAGCGCGGGGTGTTTTTGTATAACTAGACGGGGTATTAAATAGATTGAAATCATTGTAATAATAATAGGGGTTTAATTAATCAAACTTATTTAGAATTAATTACAATTATGTTTCGAACAAAAGGGCAATAATTGAGGCTCCTGTATGAGTTAGAGGCACAAGGCGAACAAATCGTTTCCCTGATTTATTTTAAATGAATTTATTTCCTCGTATGAAAAATACTGTCTTGTTGAAGGATAGTGAGTACTGGTCATAGACCATTGTACAAGAAAGCTAGGTAAGGCGCACTGGTCGCTGTGAAAAAACCTAAATTGTGTTCACACGCCGTCAAACTCAGTATAAACATTCTTTGAATCTATCTATTAGGCTATTTTAAACACAGTAAATTACCTGTTCAATTAGAACACGTGTTTAACACTTTTCTCCATAATTTATGCTATAAAAATTACATGATTTCATTTTTCATTATCATTAGTTCGTTTGTTCGTTCGTGCGTGTGTCCGTTCGTTCATTCCTTCTATCCGTCGTTCCTTCGATTGGGGAATAACTAATCAAAAGGCAATGTAAACTATTTAGAAAGCAGGGGCCCAAATATCAACGGTCGTACAGCCTAACAGTGAAGCGAACATATTAAGCTAGCAAAAAAGAACGTTTTTATTTTATTTTAGGTAGAGACACTGGCAACTGGCTCAGACTAAAGTATCCAAGGCGTTTTCCGTTTGCATTCCGGACACTGAGATACAAGCGTATTTCTGTAAGCGCCGTGTATTATCATTGAAAACAAGCAAATTCGTTGTCTTCCACAAAATTTACTAAAACATCGTCATCCGTGCTGTCCCTTTAAAGTTATTGTCGAAATTACGCCTGAAATAATTATAAGTGAGTAACTCCGAACAATACCGATGTATTCCTATTTATTATCGGATATTTTCTTACCCTTTGTAAATGTTTTGTGAACACTCTGAACTCGATCGGGTTTGTTCAATTTTTCAGGTCACGGAAATTGCCGAGTGATGTGAACTGTCAATCGTATCTACTCGGCTATTTCCGTAATTGTAAACTGTGTTTTCATTGGATAAACCCGATTGAAGCCGAATGGTGAATTTATTGTAGCCTCGTTTTGTGAGCTCATATTGAATGTATGACATTTGTGACTCAATGAAGGGCCTCTCAAGTATTATCCTCATTTGTAAATACCAAATATTCACAGATTTATATTAATTGGACGATTATTTCTAATGCATTGCTGATTCAAATAAATGAGACGTCGATTTTTATATCACACAATGCCGAGTACAGAACAAGTTAGTCCAATATCTACAAGCGTCCATGTATCAAATAATGATAATTTAATAATGTTTTATATGGAAGCAACATTTTATAACTTATAGCTTGGTGGTGGATATTGAACGTGTTTTATAAATTTTTAGTCAATTTAAAAAAATGAATTCAAATATTTTGGATAAGACAGAGGAAGACAAAGGTAGGAATTATTTTTTAGGAATTATTTTGTTAATATTTTTGATGTTTAGTAACTATTTACTTAGTATTTATTTAGTAACTAGTAAAATAGTCAGATGTTCTTGGACAAATGTAATAAAAAAATATTTATTATGCACTTTCTAGGAGTTATTGTAAATGATAATTAAAACGTATTCATGTTGTTTGAATTATAATTATGTTGATAGATTTATTAATATCGATTTTGAAATTAGTTCAGATTACTTGCGGTTTCTTTGTCATTGATACACATGGATCGGTTTATCTAAAATTGGATTTAGTCGATTGACGTATGGATGTAACTGTATTCTAGATACCAGATGTTTTATTTATTTATTTTTGCTGGGTTTAACACATCGTCAACACAATTTAGGTCATTTTACGGCGTCCAGCGCACCTAACCTAGTTTTCCTGGACAATTGTCTATAACCAGTACTCACCTACCCTTCCACAAGGCCGAAAACTTCTCCATATTATCAAATCAATGGAGGAAAACTGACATTATTGTCAAATTTTCATGGAAGGGTGTAACCTACTCGGATGAGATTCGAACCCGTACCCCCTTCGGGACAGTAGATTCCGAATCCCGGCGGCGGCTATCGACCCAGGTTAGCAGAGATTTTATATGACACTTGTACTCCCTTTCCTCCAAACTAGCTTTTATGACAACGTGGTAGAGAGTGCCCGCTTACGACTTGAGAGGTCGTGAGTTCTCAGTTCGGTCCATGAATTTTATTGGGTTACTGTATGTTGAAAATAAACAGTGCCTTAAAATAAATCTTTATTTGACCATATATACAATGTTAATTTGACAACAATATAGTAATTCCATGTACTGATAAAAACCATTTCAAAGATCGAACCATTCTCGTACCCAGAGTCTAGTAGGATCCTCAATATTAGCTCGAGAATCTTGATAACCTCGGGGTACGAGAATGAGATCGAACATGCTTAAGTGTGGCACAATGCAACCAAACATTACACATATACAATGTTTATTATTATGCCATGATAATATAATGTGTCTGTTCAATCATATAGAAACAGTTTTACATTGTAGTCATTCAAATGTAAGAGCCTATAAAGAAATGTGAATTTGAAATTTATATGTTTGAATTCATCAGTTACAGATATGAACCTTATGAAAATGTAATTTTGGTGCCATATTTAAACTTTTTTTGTCATATTGTGCCAGTCAGTCAATTTTTGTACTGACAGGCTTGTCCTGAGAAAACACGCTATGATATTGTATACATGTATTCATGCATCTAAATGTTTTTATATACAGATCATTCAAGATGGATCTCACGTGATATGTGTTGCTATGATCTCGGATACCAAGCTTCTATAAAACGTCCTCGGCACAGGTACATCATTGTATTTATTTTTACCAGCGATAAAGACACACGGTATTGCAATCTCTACTTGGTTTCCAACTTCACGCATGATTTGAAGTCTCGCGAGAGTTTCGATATTCAATATGGCAACTATCCGGATGTAAAATATTTAGCTTGTCCAACTTATGTTACTTGATCAATAGAAAACAAATTGATACTTATCACACCAGTATCAAACGCTAGTACATAAATTTTCTACCGTGGTACAACGCTTCAATGCCTCTTCATGGTGTAGTTATCACATTGTTGATACAATTCATAATGTTTTCTACGTCTCTGATCATACCACATGGAATACAGTGACTTCTTTCAGCAAAAAAAAACCAACAATTATTCAATAGTAAACTCGACAATTCATTGTGTTTTTGACATTTTCCCTTATGTATTAAGTTGGCTGTAATATCCGTTCATAATTTAGTTCATCTTACTGTTTCAAATGCTATGTTTAGTAAGATGGAAAAAACACAGAACACTAACGCTTACTGATGTTCCCACCAGAAGCAATCGGAGAAGCAATTTGTTGTTCTTTACCAGAAATTATGTTATTACCTGTGTTAATATCATTGAAGACTTAATTCTCACAAAAAATCTTGAGAGCGAACTTAGGAATCAACACTAAATATCAATGATTTTCTTTTTTGTAAATTATGAAGATTTAAATACATGTAGCTCCAGACACACAAAACTGGTGACTGCTCATGCAGGGCGCATTATAGAGCGTTTCCGACGGTGTCGCCTCGAACTGACCGCTTACAAAGGATGACAGTTAGGAGGGGTTGGACTGTATTTGAAAACAAATATTTTCATTTGGGTTTGTTTATAATATAAACTCAGTGCATTTGGAAAACTCCGAAAAAAATTATTAAAATTAGTTTTGAGAGTGTTAGCTTTCTCTTAAGTTGTATAACATCGTGTCCAGATAACTATGTACTGCGTCGTAAAACAAAGTTCAAGGCACGAGGGATGTTCGAAAAGTGCCGAATTGTACCATCGCATTTTGAACGCCCCTCGTATTAGAAAAATAAGTATAAGAAAAGATTATTAAGTTGTGTTCGTAAATAAAAGCGTATTTTGTGTTTCAGGACTACATTTACTCAAGATCAGTTAAAAGCAATGGAAAAAGCTTTCAGGCAAGCACCATACCCTGATGTATCTGTAAGAGAAAGATTAGCTAAACAATTAGATTTAAACGAATCTAGAATACAGGTATAGTACTATAGATAAGTTTCACTATTAGGACCATACTAATCGATGGTCTTAATAGCTGAATGGTCATTAGAACGGAACTTTTTTTCCTCATTTTTATTTTTACATGAACATCGTCAAAAATCGCATTATTTTGCTATTACCCAGCGGTCTTTATATCACATTTGTACTGTTCCTACACGCAAATGTAACGATACATGTATATATCATGTGCATTATTGAATACGGAAAGCTGCTTATAGCATTATAACAAGGTACTTTAAAGGTAATTTGTTGAACTTGACATAGACCAAATTGAATGATGATTTTTTGACTTATTACACGTAGTTATAAATGACGCATCTAACAGTTACTAAGTACTATAAAACATGACATAATACTTACACAGTCTTCGAAATTAGTGGGTATCTGGTTGCCCGGGACAACAACCTCTTAGTTCGGGCAACCAACAATTTCTTTTAGGCAAACAAAATTCTACAAACAAGAGATAGTGCTTGCTGCTAAATTGACCTAATCGGGCAACCAATTTTTATATCTTAATTTCCTAGACTGTTCACATAGTTGATAGAAGTAAATGTTTCCTCTTTAAGTTCTTTTTTGTAATAAAAATGTATAAATTGCATTTGAATATCCCATTATATACACATCATGTACCTAAACAAGGCGGCGCAACCGAAATAGCCATAAAGTATTTTCATGACACACATGAGAAAACATATACTTCCCCAGTATTCATGAAACATATACATAAACTTAAGGCCTATGTTTTCAGATTTGGTTTCAAAATAGACGAGCTAAATGGAGGAAGGGATTAACACCAAGAGTTGATATAGAAACTGTAAATGAACCAAGTAAGTTCATGTGATTGTTGTACTTCACTTGTTATGACTGTAACCTCTAAAGTATCGTGGCTAAAATCATATCATTATAAACCGTTTTACATTACCCCATGAGCTAAAAGAAATAATTTGTCAGAACAAATTCCAAAATAAACAGTAATTGGCTTATTAATTAATACGAATACACTTTAATCATAGAAAATTACTTGTAGTAGGCATAATTATTAATTAGTTTATTCTCAACATATTATTTGTTCCAAGAACTTTTCGACAGTACTGTATGTGAGGATTATATTTAATGACAACCATCTCTTCACTCTTTGTCATTAATCTGGTAAAACAACGTAGAATAACCTACAAAATGTGTTGACAAGGCGTTAAAACCAGTATGAATCAATCGCCATTAATCGAGATATAAATAGATACAGACGGTCGACTTTACCCCCAAGCCACCATTTATAGACTCTATATAGTTTCTTAGGTGGATCGGGACAGTTGGAGTCGCCTATAGCCAATAGCGAATGCAATGTAGATGGTGTCTGTGACCACCATTAACAGTATAGAAATTTCATTCTCATTCTCGATAGCATCAGTTAAAATGTGGGCCAAAATTATTAGTGAAAATGGACTTGATCTTTTTAAATTTGTTTCAAAGTAATATCCCCTATTGAAATATTTGAATATCCAAATTGGTATATATATTGTATATTGGTTCCGCTCATGCAACAGGTACAAGAAGCCGGTACAAGCTTCAGTATTAGTATAACTGCATGTATTACAATGTACGGTATATTCGAAACCTATAGATTTTGTATGATTTAAAGCAAGAACTTGCAGTAGCGTTGTTTGAATATGTTCAGGTAATTTGTAAATTTAGGCAATTTGTAAAATGCCTAGAATCAGGCGTTTTGTTAACTGCCAAATTGTGTCAGAAAGTTTGTAAAACGCCTCAAATATTTAGGCACTTTACAAAATGACTACATTTAGGCAATGTGTAAATATTGAGCTAAGTTTTGCCTTCGATAAGCATTCTGTAAAATGCCTAGAAATTCTAGTCAATTTACAAAATGACTAGAATGGCCAGGCAAGTTACAAATTGCCAAAATATTTCAGGCATTTTACAAATTGCCTAAATTTATAAATTGCCTGCAACATATATACTGTGACTAATCTCATTTAAACCTTCATTATTTCAGTTTCATCAGAGGAAGATCTAGAAAAACCTCTTCCTGTTGTCACAACAGCCTCTCCATCAATTTCGAATAATGTAGCTCCCGTCATGCACTTTCCAACATGGCAGCCATGGCTTCCGGCTGATGTCGTCTGGTACCCGTCGTTGTTTCAAGATCGTCAATATCGCTCTCAGAATAATGGAAACCAGCAAGCTGCACAAGTATTACAGTTCCTGTCTCACTTTCACCAAAATAACATGACAGCAAATAGTGACTTGACAAAATCAAGATATCCAACCAACTTAACATAACAATTGTGGTTTGATTGACAGTTGAAATTTTCAGAAGTGAGAAAATGTGTTTTTTTAACTACGATAAAAGCATTTTTATGTTGCAAAGACTTGTATGGGCGGTATTGTAGCATAGATTCGATTGTAGCTACCTGCAGTTACGTGGTTTTAGCCCTTTCACTATGGTTTTAATATTATTGAAGCTTAGGGATTTAAATAGGGATTTATAAAAAATAAATGTCTATGAATGTTATATATTACTAAAACAAAAACAAAGAAACCTGAAAGTAAACATTCTCTAATCTCACTTTTTAGCAAATTCACGACTCGTATGTTTATTACACTGAATTCTTAACATATTCACATCTGTGGTTTTATTTACAATGCAATTTTTAAAAATTAGTTGTTTTTCAGTTTTGTTTGATTTTCATTGTTGATATTCCCCAATTGAGAACTGTAACACCCGAAACCACGCCATTACCCTGTCATTATTTCGCAAGTCGTTTAACCATGGACCAGTTTTCCAAGCATATCGCTACCTAGCGCTTTGCCACCTGGTGCCCTTAATTTAAACATCACATAGGTATTCCTTTTGAAATAAGAAAGGAACCAGAGCACAAAGCGTTAGCTAGTGGTATGCTTAGAAAACTATCCCTAGATATAATCAATTTTGGTTCCGATCCAATGACAAGTAACTTATCAGAAAAAAGGGCAGATAATCCAATTTATGTCATACGTCAGGGAATTATAGTTACTTCCCATAGAAGACGTTGAAGGCTTGCATACAAATGCCCTTCGAAGGTGTTTGGACAGAAAAAAACTTTGATAAGAACTGTTGATGCACACCAAACGAAATATTATTATGATTTAAGAGTATTATTTATTTACACAGTTTAAATCATATGTTGATTAAATACCCAGTCCCTTTAAGGGACAATTTTGGAAGAGTTGTCTCCTTTTTATTAGGGATCTGCTTTTCGAACCGTTTTAACTCTGTTTTTTTACAGAGTTAAAGCGATTTTTAGTGTTCGGCTCTCACGAGTTGAATACCCATTCCCCTGGGCGGGAAAAGAAGGGTCGAGTAGTTTTCCCCATTGCCGGGGGAGTACCGCTCTCCTGAGCTTCTCAGCTCTGTTGCTCACAGGATTGAGGATCGCTGGTCCCCTGTGTGGGACAATGTGGAAAGGTAGTTTTCCTCTATAGCCTATCTAAGGGAAAATTTCAATTTCCTGAGAGAGGATGGTTCCTTGGGTTGGCTATGGGGGTTCGGCCTTGGGAAGGATTGTTCCTCCGGAAAAGGTTGGCTCTGGGGGATGGTCCTGGGGGGACGGTTGACCCTGGGGACGGTTGACCCTGGGGGCGGTTAGCCCTGGGGAAAAATGAGCGTGTTATTAATGTTTCTTGCTTTTGACTTACGATAAGCACCACTGATTAGTAATGTCAGTAACGTCTTTGGTGACGTGGCTTAAATTTTAAGCGACTGTGATCGAAGACATTACCGACATTGCAGTACTAATAGAAAGAGACCGCGTCTCATGTCGATTTTTGACACGAGTGTATTCAGTTACCGAGTGCAATTACCGTAACACCGGGGGCTTAAATCGATATTTTACGGTATGTTGGTGAACGTGAGACGGTTTAATTTTACAGCAAGATTTGTCCCATGACTTTTGGAGGGCACTGTATGGAATTTATATTATTTTGTAAATAAATATCTTTATTTAATTATAATGTATCATATATCTAGATCGGCCGATTAAGTGCAATAATTTAATATTTACAAAAAAGTAATACATGTAATTTTCGACAATAAATGTATGAATCATGCAAGAAGTGTCTTTTAATTTTGTTTTATGTCTAAGATTCCTGGGAGCTGTATTATCAACGATCTTACGACATGCTTTAATCGTAAACATTCCTATATTAACGTGTTATATTATCGTAAGATGTTTTATAATATGCTGCCTTGTAATCTGATTAAACCTATATACGCTACCACTGCATCATTTGATGGCCTGACCTTGGTGAAATGGACCTTTCCATGACTTAATCTATTAGCATACAGTTATGTATAATTTGTCCCACTGGCACAAACAAGGTGTTAACAAAAGAGCACATGGTTATATTTGTGTGTAAATGGATTGTTATTTAAATAAAAAGGTCACACTCGGAATGGTCAATAAAGAGCAGGGTTTAGTTATACATAAATAGCGAGTCGCTTGAAATTATCAGGCATTGAAATAACATTCAGGCAAGCGATCCATCACAGTATCAATTTACACCTGAGTGGAGTGGAACATTTGTAGGTTAAATTCATGCTCAAGGAAATAAACAGTGCTCCTAGTGGGGATCGATCCCGGGACCTCTCGGTCCCTATGCGCGCGTCCTGCCACTGGACCATTGCTCCTACGACCGGGTCACCAAACCTGATTTCCTGTACGACAGTTTTACGAAGACTCGATTACTTCTATTAAATAATGGCGTCAACTGCAACAAAACAGAGAGAAACTTTGCCTTATAGTCGAACATACATAAAAGGGGTATGGCTTTCCGCGAATATGAATTGAACAAGGATCGCCATGAAAACAATGACTGCATAGTATGTCATTCAAGATTTGACGCAGTGCTATAACAGTACAATACAAAATATACATCACAGTTTAATTGTCAAAGTTAAATAGTATAATTGGTGAGGCAAACTCAATAATCATTAGTTTGCAAGTCCTTATCGTGCCACTTTGTAGTTTGATCATTCGGTTTGAGTCGATACTTATTCAATATAACCTACATATAACAAGTTTAAATGTTAAGAAGATTTCCACGCATTCCATGTTTTGGATGGTTTTAACGCAGTGGCAACACAATGTATATGCCATATAACGGGGGTTAGGGTCAGTCAACCTACGTCACAGTTCCTGGAAATGCCAGCTTTCTTGATATAGCTGTTAACCAGTTACTAGGCGCATATCCGTCCGTGAATTACACGTTACAACTGCCCTACATGATTAATAATCAGTGATAGGTGGGAGAACAGCCATAAAAATTATTTCATGATCAAGCTCTACGAAAGTATGCCCCGCTTGGTAATTGAACCCACGATTCCTCGATCAGTAATTTTGCGTGTATTCCGTCAAATACAATATACAAAATTGACATGTAACCCACAGCACCGTTCCGTATCATTCGGTCCATCACGGCGATCTTATACAAATCATATTTACCGAGGAGTTCCGCATGATTCCGTACATTAACCTTTGTATCTTCTGTACAATTAAACACATATTTTTAATTAACGTCCTTAGATGTATTATACGTATATTGTATGGTCATACAAGTGTATAGAACCAAAATAATATCATACACACTTTGTTATCTTGATAATTGCATTGTCTATGGATGTTAGAATTCTACTAATCATTCAACAATGGTGACCAGCCAAAGTTTGTTTACTATGTAAAATATTACAATAGTTTTAAAATACTTAGTATGAAAATTTCAAAGGATTATTAAAAATGTTATTTGTTTCAATTTTGTATATTTTGGATTTTGAATGGCGTCACCAGCATTGAGTAAGAAATATCCGTTGTTAAAACCAGGTATTTATAGGACTTTGTTTATTTTCTTTTGTTTGTTTGTTCTTTAGTACAAATACTGATAAGAAAATACAGACCTACTTCATTTGAATATTATTTCATCGTGGAAGTGTTTGTTTTTAACATATTTATGGAAATATACATTTATAAATCGCATAAATTAAATTGAAAACATTCATTTTTATTGGGGATATAAGTGGATTTATATTTGATTCGTATTCACACGACTTCGTATTTGTTTGTTCATGATAAATGAAAATAATTGCAAACACTATATACAATGTACGATAACTTTATGTATTGTTAAAGTTAAAATATCAAGGGCGTATTCACTAACCCCACTGATTTAAATGCTCACTATAGTACTTCTGTACTACTCACGATCGATTTAAATCAGTGGGGATAATGTATTTATCCATGATAGTTGAACAAGTTCTACAATATATGTTGTATTGTTAAGTTAAACACGAATGTCTAAGCGAAAATTCAAGTTCGAATCAAGTTTAGATCATTCATTCGTAGTTTTGTTAAGAATAAAAAAGAATCAAATTTTGCAAGTCATGTAGTCATTACGGATCCAATATTTTAATACTTAGGCTTGCATTTGACTATAACAATAATATATGCAAATGTTTAGACATTTTATGAAAATTAGTGAATAGTGCAAGTCCGTTATAAGCATTAACTTTCAGAATACAATTATCAATATATCAGAGATTCGTTTTATCAACGGTCGTAGAACTGTCTTAAATAGCGGACTTAAGATACGACCGGTCGCACGACCAGTGATATTCAAATTGATGAAACGCACCCAGATCTTTTATGTGTTATAAAGTTTAAAATGGTTTAAACGTTATAACTGATTGATTATACCTCATGATTTTACATTTTGATTCTTAATTGAGCTCACATTTAAATGACCATAGCGTCGATAAAGTTCGCACGCTTATGTCTCTTTAATTTAATTCCTGAACATTGCAAAATAAGGCACTGGTCAAATGAAAAGTTTGCAGAATATAAAATGATAAATAATAATAATACGCTACACGTCTGAGATTTAATGAACTTGTGAAGTAATTCTTATTAATAGTTATACGAATGATCCATTTATCAGATTAATTGTCATCCGATACAGTCATATAGATTTATACTTGAAATAATCTTACTTTACTCGAAACAAGACTTGCCTAAACGCAAAAGATTGTCACCATTAATAAAGACAATCTCTGTACGACTTTCTGCGAGCATAAAATCCACGAGTACGACATTTTTCTTCCAGTTTATCGTACCAAAAATGATGTATACTAGGACGAAAAAGAAACGCCGGGTACATAAAATATGCAACACATGTCCGGCCGTGTTTCGCAAAACAAGAAGGGTCATCGTTAAAAGGGGGTATTTTTTCACATAATCAGCATCGGAAATCGATTGAAACTTCAACAGCTGGTTCCATACAGATGACATTTCATACAAAAATAAATATAATAATCCAATAATACAATTTATCCCTTAAAACAATCATTATAAGTTACCCGGCGTTTCTTTTTCGTCCTAGTATATATGAAGTATTTCACTTTTGCCTGTCTCATTTAGAACGTTAGTGACTTGACTTGTCTGAACAGTGCAGTTTTCTATGACAATTAGCTGACAAAATTAGACATTTATATACATAATATTGTTGGACATAATACGTGTAGTCATGCAGAACTCAAAAATTGTGAATTTGTAACGATAATTCAATTAAATGAGCCAGTGAATGATGTAAAATAATTTGTACTATTAAGGATAAGAACCAGAAAATTCACAATGCCTTTACCGGAAGGTCTTGATATGTTGATACGCAAAAGTTACACAGAAACTGACGGTAAATATTTATTTGTTGCCATTGAAACTGGTGTTGGATGTTATTTTTTTGTATTTTATAGTTTGTACACTTTGACCTAAGAAAAGAGATTGTAGTTAATGTCACATTGTATTTATTAAATCAGTTGGTCACAGTGTAGTAGCTGAAAAATGTGATGTATTTCTACCGGATAGCTTGTTCCAACTTACATGAGAACTTGAAAATGAACTTGCAATATCAATGCATGTATTTCTGGGTATACATTAAATCTTTAAGTCACAGGTTAGTAGCTGTATTTTTCTATTGGGTAGCTTATGCATACTGGCCTGAATATAAGGATTACTAAATATATACATACTAGAATGTATTCATTAAAATCAGTCTGTCACATTTTAGTAGCTTTAAAATGTAGTGTAATATACATTTTGTAGCTAGTTCTTACTTTGTTTGGAACATCGAAAAAGATTCAAGATATAACATAAGTTAACCAATGGAATTTGATTCATACATAAGGTCATGCCAAATTGGCATTCTGTTAAGCGTCAACTCGAGTTTGACAAACCTAGGTATCTATTTACAAAAACACACAAACCGAAAACATAAACACGAATATTTTACATATTAAATATTTCAATCACTTTCGATTCTCAAAAAGCGTTCATGACTCTGGTTGTTCCAAAACACCACACTAATCATTTTTCATACAGAGAAGTGAAATAATGTATGGTTACAAGAGCTGTTTATTTTTTCCTGGGGTTTTGATTACGCTGTTGTTTTCGCTTGTCTTTGTGAGAAGACGAACAACCTGTATGAGTCGTACATAAGGTCGCACGATCATGGCGCATGATCCTGTCTATCCTCTCATAGAAGATAACTTTTAGTAAAATTTAACACCACTTTTTAAATTTACTTTAGTTCTATATTAAACATTCATTTTGCCTTGTTTCACTCAGAGTTATTTTGGTTAAAAAGTAACTTTATCTATAAACATTTTAGTCTTAATATCTATCTTCAGCTTTTATAAATAAATTTGGACATTATAAGTTTCCTAAATAGTTTGTAGATAAAGTTACTTTTCAACCAAAATGATTCTTTGAGTGAAACAAGACAAAATGAATATTTGATAAAGCCAAGGGTAATTAAACGTGGTGTTGCCTAAAATCAAGCTGCTTCTAGTGGTGTTTAATCATACTAAATGTTTATACTTAGATATATAGAGGGGAAGACAGGGTAGCGCGCCATGATCGTGCGACCTTATGCACGACTCATGCAGGTTGTTCGTCTTCTCACGAAGACAAACGAAAGACAACAGCGTAAGCACAACTCCAGCAAAACATCGACAGCTCTGGTAACCATGTCTTATTTCCCTTCTCAATATGAGAAAGGATTGACGTGGTGTTTAGGAACGACCTGAGCCATAAAATGCTTCACCAAAAGATAGCAAACGCTTGGTAGTGTGTATGACTGAACGCCAAAAGTACAATAATTCATTGCGTAGTACCATCTTTTGTATTACAGATAAAAAACTATTCAATGGTTTACGAACTTTTTAGATTACCATGTCTATTAAATTCAATTTGACTTTGATACAGGTAACTTTGAGATGATATGTTCAATGTTAATAATTTTACAAGTCACACAATTTTTTTTGTCAATTAAGGACTTAAATAACTCATTAGATCAATATTTCGAAATTAATGTACACATTTCCCTCTTCCCTCTTATATTTTATGCAGTATATTTAAAAGATATTATATTTATGCCCCTAGGGCATTCAATTGAAATATATACAAAAGAGTCTCTACTCGTATAAATATACGAAAGGGAGACAATCTAGTCTAGGATACAAAACACCACGGTTGCTTCCCGTGGTATTTAAATTAGGTTACCATGTATATAATAAGGCCATGTCAGGGTTAGGGGTTAGGGTTAGGGTTGGAATTTTGTTAAGGGTCAACTCAAGTTTGACAAACCTTGGAAATCTATTCGGAAAAAACACACAAATTGAAAACGAAAACACATGTCCATTCTAGCTAGTATTCACACAAATAAGTACTTGGTAGTACATGAATGTTTATGACGTTAAGGTGAGATTGGAGTAATTCTATAATTATGTATATACAATAGACACATTTATATTTTCATTTTTTAATTACACAGAAACATGGAACTAGCAGTATTTCTTGAGAAAAAGCAGTTATCGAATCCCGGAACAACAGAGTTATTTAAGAAAAAATCACCAACAATTTTGTGTGGTTTTTTTTAGATTGAGGATTCTAAAACCTACCCGCACGCGGACGCTTAACAAAATTCCGGTATGGCATGGCCTAAATTCGAAGTATTCTTATGGTATGACACATGTTTCAAACAAGAAATCGATAGATAACTTGCTATGTTCTTCCCCTGTGCGTGTTCCAGGAATCCTAAGAAATCCCAGTTGGCATTTCTGGTGTATGTTAACTAAGTACAAAGCTGGATAATTTCATAAGTCAGTTGCAAGATGTTTGCTTTAATATTTATTTTACAAGTTACATGTATTTCACTCAGTGAAATTTTGCTGAACGCTTGGCACGCCTATTGTCATTTCATGACAACAGTATCAAAATCCTGCTAATTTGGAACTAAGTAGTCGCTGTGAAATATTTGTTTTAACTAAATGAAAAGATAATAACTTCACACGTTCACATGTTTGTTATCATTATAACTTTAAGTAATTTCGTTGTTAAGGTCTTACATCCATCATGACTCCATCCTAAGTTCCAAGCTTGACAAAAGTTGTTTTACTTATGGTCGTATCGGGACAGTCAGTCTTTCTACTCCTTGTTCCAGGACAGGCTAAGATGTCTGGATCGAAGCTTTAAACAAAGTGTCAAACAAGCAATGATGCACCTGTCTGACTACTGTACTACTTTATACATATGTAGACGTGAGAATACTCGTCAAAATTAATTCATAACCAAACTTTAAAAAACATATGTTTATATGTCACATATTTACCGCCTGGGAATCGAAGTCCATTCTCGTACCACGAGGTTTGTATAAAGATTCTTAATAGCCTCTGGGTACGAGAATGATCTGCGTCATGAACTCTTGGTTCTTAATCAGACGGACAGCCGATTGAGTTAGTCTGGTGGGTCTTCAAAAGATTACACAGTCAAGTACTTTACCTCACTTTGTATTCCGAAATTGTTGACTTCTTTCACGCTGAGCACTGTTGCCATTCCTTAAATATTGTCAATTTATCAAGATTTATGATGAGCTTACTGCCTGTGAATTTATTGACAATTTAAGCTTAGTTTATCTGAGTAGACTTCATTTGTGTCAAATTTCACTCTAAGTAATCCACAATTATTATCAATGAACACGAGATTTTCTCAACGTTAAGTGGGTCAGTAGGTCAACATGACGAAGCAGATTTCTTGATTTGTAAATAAAGTCAGAATAATGAGAAATAAAGTCAAACTAATATAATTCCATGAACTTAACACGCATGCGTTAATGGCATAACTCGATTGTCGGGAGTGCTGGAACTTTAAAATTCGGTAGCTAAGGAAACATGCCCTGACCGTTCTGAATAAGATTGTTCTTACTTACCTGCTCGTCCGTACTAACCCAGATTGTGCCTGTGCGTAATATTTGTGGTAAACCTTTCAAAGGCATCTTGAAATAAGATGGCTGTAATTTTGAGTGTTCAGTGAGTGAAGATTTATGCTCTTACTTTATTTCAACCCTTACTGTAATGAGATGGACAGTATATCATATTAAGGGCCCATGTATTAATGGCGACTGAACGTATTATTTTTGGTCCAAATTTTGAAACCGTGGCCACTGAAAATGAGACCATATAAACAAACAAAAAACTAATTGAATGTTTAATTTTGATGATAATTGTAAAAAAGTCAAACAATTAACTTGTAAAACATTGTTTAGCCAAATGTTTCATGTTTTTTGTTATCGATTTGATTGTAATAACAGTCATTTATTTAAAAACTTGTGAGATTAATCAGATTTTTAACGAGGCAAAATTTCCGGAAATGTTATTCCAATGAATAAAGAAATTCAATATATATCCATTTCCGGTTGCGTTCTACTCTCAAAATCCATTTCCGGTTTCTTTTCTGAAAATAGCATATTTGTATCGTTTAAAAGTCAGGTAATGGGGTGTAAATGAAAATCGAAAAATGTTTTCCGGAAATTGTTTTTTACCTATAATCTAACTTTTACCATGTACGTTTAGTTTTAAGTGACCCCTTGAATAATGATGATAACAATTCTTAGTTGTCTAATTGTCATAGTTTTCGAGTGGTAACACGTCCTTACTGAAGATCTGGAATCATAGTCAAAACCGCTCGTGTGATTCCGTATGTTACGCAGTAATATCCGAGGTAGTTTCGAATGTTTAAGATTGCTGCATTTTTGATAGGTTGGTTAAAAGATTACATGACCAGATAGATTAAATGGAAAAAAACGCAAAAAAAATCGTTTGGTGCCGATATCTCGATTTCCCATGCGTTAGAGTGCAGATAAGTTATAAAACTCAGTACAGCTCTGTGGTCGAAAGCACATACTCTCTTTTGATATACATGTATGTGAGTATCAACTTCTGTTTTATGATTCATATGTTTTAATTATAGAAACATTTTTATTGAATTTGACGCCGTTTATTTACACTATTGAGTTAGCTTATGAACAGCTTCCCATATTCTCGTACCCAGAGGTAATCAAGATTCTAGATCGTGAATCAGGAGACAGTGAGACATTCTGTTGATAAGAACCTCTTTCCTGGGCTGTGAATCTTATTACATCTGTTATAACATTGTTGATCGCCCTCACTATTTCTCAACCTGGCTTTGGATCGGCTAATGCTGGTTTTACGAACTCTTCTGTGCTCCTTTCTTTATTAGCTATCACTTCCCTTTTCACTAGCAGTCGACAGCGTCTCTCACTATTGATGTTAAATATTTTTTCAGGAAAGGGTAAAACCTATCGCGACCGGGAATCGATACCTGGACTTCCGGGTTAGGCCCTTCGTTCTAACACTGCGAAACGACCGCGACGGAACATAAAACAAACTATTATATTGTAATTAAGATTTAAAAACCATACATTTTATTTTAGAAGGCCTAAAGATTTGACATTATGTGTTAATCAGATATGCAGGTTCATATTTGTATGAGTGGCGTGAACAAATACGCCGTTATTGTTTAAATAGAGACACATTCAAACATATCTCTATGTTATCTATAGGGTTCTTTTTGTAGCTCTAATTATTACAGTTCTAGCACTTCATGATTTATTTGTTTGCTGTGTAATAAATTGGTGAATAAAATGTCCGCGCTAACACTGTTAATTATATTATTTATCTTTTTGATTGCTTTATAATAGCCCTCGTGGGTTGATCAACTTCTCATAAACGCTTGCATATATATGTCTCGTACATTCAATGAGTTGTATTTACGATTGAATAGAAACCAATAGTTTTTGTGATAATCGGAGTTTGTTCAAAAGTTAAAGGGACTATTAGTGTATATATTCAAAAGAGAGTAATAAGCATTTAAATATTGGAGAAAGTTTTACATGAACGTGGTGAATGCTAGTACGTGATCACCGGCATTGTGCGATGGTTCCGTTTTGACTATTGCATAGGATTTCATATTGTAGTGATATATTTTGATCTTTTTCAAGTATTTTGGAATAAATAAATACACGGAGAAGTCAGTCTGAATTCCTATTTTATGAAAGTTTTTGGATTACTTAAAAGGGAGTTTAGAAAACTGAAACTTGCTATAGATTAAGTGTCAGTCGTAGATTGCTGGTCGTCGGTTTCTAGATAGTGAGTGTAAACTCGTGGCAACCGTTTGTAAATGCCACATACAAAAAATATACGACGTTTTCGGAGAAATCGTGCCGCGATAAATGGACCGGTGGGAAGATATCTTATTCGTATTGAAGAAACTGAGGGACTCCGATTGCATGGTTCCGTGTCAAATACGCCAAGAGAACAGGGTATACGGATAAAGGGAACCATCTCACCGCTTAAACCGCTTACGAATCATTATTTGAAATTAAAACGGAATCGTCTTAACAAAATGCGGATGGTGAACATTGAATTTGACGCTGCACAAACAGTGACACCTAGACCCCTAAAGGATGAAAAAGAAAGGGTCCCACAATTAACTACAACACTAACATTTTCAGATTATTTGTGTAAATGGTGTTTGACGTATGTTGGACAAAGAAGACAATTCTGTTCGGCTGATTGTGCAGCTCAGTTTAAACTTTGTCAACGTCGAAGAGATCAGAAACAAGTAAGATAGAAGTTTTTATTTCCTTTTACGTACATTTCATAAGCCAGAGTTGTATAAGGCGGGCAATGTGTTTTACCATTTTTTAATGCACCAGTGCTATAACTAAGAACTTATCCGCAATTACTTAGACCCGGGCGTTAAAAAGAAATCGCATGTTAGTTTTCTAACTCTGAGGTGTATGGAAAATTTCCCAGTCTTGCGGAAACTTATGACTTATGGTTATAGACAAGGGTCCAGGAAAGCTGGGTTATGTGCGCTGGCCACCATAAAATAACCTAAGTTGTGGTGGCACGGCTTTAAACCCAGTCACATTAGAATATTTAAGATAATTAATGCTAAAGTCTTTCTTCACGGGTGGGAAAGTCAATTTACTAAGATTTTAATCGACAGGTGGGTAAGTTCCTACATTATCAAATAAAACTTCGATTCTAGAGTTTCATTATCAACAATGTGTCAAAACGTGACATTATTAACTCATGTAAGATTAAAACATCATCGGGATTATGGTCTGTTTAATTAAAAGTATATTTTCTCTTCTAACCGTTAAAACAGAATGTTAACTAGGTTTTACGTAATAAAAAATGATATCAAATTTCAATGGCACGGTCGTAATACATACTGTACAGTGAAGCCTGAACAATCAGTACATCTTAGAACATATAATGTTTTAAGTAATTACATGTTCAATGGTCAGTATTCTTTGAGTTAAAGAACGGCCATTTGAATTAGAGTCTTATAGCGTTTTGGTTGGTACTAGTTTCCAATTGTATATCTTTAGTATAGTTGAGTGTCTTTGGTTTCATAGGATATTGAACTCTGCCTGTGTGGTGTTAGTTATTATTTCAAGACATTCTTCCGCGTTTTATTTTATTTACGAAATAACCGTTTTTTTTCTATATTTTGCCGCTGAATAAAACAAAGAAGCGAGCTTTTAATTGTTTATACATCATGTAGTTTTTCCTTAGCTCATTTGGAAAGTTTTGATCATATATGAACATTACGGTGTTTTGTTTTACGCCATGTCAACAGACAATAGAGTCATTTTACTCATAGCCTTGCTTTCCATGACCTTTGTCAATAAACAGCATTCCACTTTTCCTTTGTTGGGTGGAAAACTTTCCAAAAGTGGAAAACTGAAGTATAACTGATAGCCCCGGTGAGATTCGAACCCGTATACATGTACTTTCGAGATGCTAGATTCAAAATCCCGGCATGCTACTGACCCGGGTACCTTTACAACATCAACTAGTATGAATACCAGACACACTAAAATAAGAATATTAGCAAGCTACAATATAATGAAATTATTATCATATCTATCTTTATTTTCAACGGATAAGGATATTCAATAAGGCATGGTTGTCACAGTGGGGGACTTATTTAGTCAGCATTCTATTGTATTGAAAAATAACTTATACATAAATGAAAAAAATATTTACTAGATTTCTGTTTTCAGATGAATAATAACACATTCATTACATGCCGTATAATTATATGCATAAAAATAGTTGAGTACGATTAACGGCTTTGATAACATTGAACGACGCTCCCAAAAGTTTCGAACATAAAACATGATTTTTTTTTGTAAATTGATTGTATGGGTTTTTTCTTTCAGGATACATGTATTATTATATATATTATAATAAAACAATATTTATCTGTACGTCTCACTGAATTAATTTACAAAATAATACCATAAATAATAAAGCGAAAATGAATACATATTCCAAAGCCATTTCGGAAAATCATAATTCAACTGTATATTGGAATACATATAAATGTACATATTTCAATGATTTAAATTGTAAATGGAATAAAAAGGAAATGATCGAATTCATAGGCAGTCGCAGTGTAGGAGTATTTTGAACATTTACGTTGACCAACATGTATACAGACTAATTCCCCGCAGTGGTTGCTTACCCTAAAAATTTATCAACGCACGGCGTAGAGCTCGTCAAGTAAAAAGCGCACATTTACACGTGTATTTAAAAATAATTTAAAATTAAGTGCTGCTTCCGTGTACATGATCAGTCCACTAAACAATTTTGTACAATAACCCCTGATCATTGAAATTACATGCAGGTGACGCCCTCCCTGGACCCATTCATACCTGGTCGGAAAGGATAGATAGATAAATTCCTTGTTCAGCGAAATTAGCAGTGCCCCGAGTAAGGTTCCAATCCGGGATCTCTGGATCCCGGATCGGTCGACCTACCCCTGGGCCTCTGCTTCTTCATAACTTCTTCAATGTGTACTTTCATCACGGATCGAAGTAATGCTAATATTGTCTGCTAACTGCAAATAGCTGATCGTTTTTGATCGTTTAAAATTTTAAATCTTTCAGTCACATTTTGTATTCATTTTGTTTCAGAATTTAAATATATCAGTTGATTACTATGGTAACGTGAAGTTAAGTATCCAAGGATTGCCAATAACGGCAGGAGAAGGTAAACTGCTTATATATTTTGTTTTATTAACAAGTGTTAACTGCCTGATTTGAGTTTAAGACCCAAGTATACTAAATAACTATACAGTTACTGTTAGCAGTTAATTATTTCATAGTTTTATTTTTGTATTGGGCAATAAGCTTTAAATACATGTATTTAAATACAAATGTGCGATGCCATATCTGGCAGACGAAAGTCAAACTTGTTTTAAAAGACAGATATACAGGAATATTTACGATGAACCTTGCTGGACTCGACCTTATAATACAGAGTAATGTACTAGCAATTAAAATATAAACGCACATTCTGCATGATCGCAATAAAGAAGTTATATTGTTTTTAAATAGTTTCATAACATTTTGTTAGATATTGATAAAACTGTGTAAATTTCATTTTACAGAACTACCTGACGGACAACCGTATACAGACAGACCACATTATGGTAAGTGGTTTCACCAAATGAAACTACCCCATCAATACCAAGTCCAATCTATTGTCTCAAATAGGGTATCCAATCACAGAATAACAAATGATTGTTAAGTTAAAATTCACATAATTACCTTACTTTATAATATCATTATCTCTTTTTTTTCACAAAAAATCTTGGCCATGCTATAATTATTCCTTTCTGAATTCCTCGGCAATTTACTACGAATAACCTCAGACATATTTAGAAGTAATGCCGACTAGTGCCGAATGATATTTTTCTTATCACAAATTATCTGACATTGTCATGTAATAATTGCCTCCCTTTGTTTCTCTAATAACAGAATTATTGCCCCCTTTCTAACTTACGTCTCATAATTAAGCCTCTTTGTTATGTTAAAATGTTATCCTGTATCAAAATTTCTATCATTTGTCACTTATATCCCATAAATTGCCTCCCTTTTTCACTTATATCACATAATTACCTCCCTTTTTACTTTATCACATGATTACCTCCATTGATCTATATTATAGAGATAAATGATTACCCCCTTTCCCACTTATATTACATTATTACAACCCTTTTCACTCATATCACATTATTAACCCACCCCCTTCACTTTAATCACACAATTACCTCCCATTGTCTAATATATCACACAATTTCCCCCTTTGTTACGCTACACCTACAGGTGGTAGACGAGTAAGAAGAAGAACACGATGTAGAAATTGTGCTAAATTATTAACATCTGATGGTGAAGATGAATATTGTGATAATACATGTGAAGAAATGTACAAAGATCAGAAAAGTAGAGAGGAATTTTCTGGTGAGTCATTGATTAAAAATGCTATATACTTTTTAAAATTGCCGCAGAGTAAGTAAAACTGCTAGGGTTGGCAGCTGTACGCGCGAGCGTGTAAAGACCGTTTGCTTATTTAAATAGATTATTCGGGTTTTCATCAAGCCCAGTCAAAAAGTTTGTTGAAAGAATTGGTCGTATTAGCTCAATTAACAGACCGATCAACTGCGAGATATCTAAAACGGGATACTAAATGAAACGTAAATAATATTAGATAACGATAATCCTTTTTACTCCCTTTTCTCATAATAAAAGCTGGAATTCAAATGTGATTCGTCTTCAATATATTTTAAAATACAAACTTTACAACTTTCAGGTAATGCTCAACAAAAATACGCAGGTAAGAAGTTCTTTTCTGTTTTCGTAGCTGATTATAACATATAAAAATACGACCCTTAACGGTAGAACAATCCGAGTTCAAGCCACGCTACTGACCAGGGGGCTTCTTATTTTCGGGAATGGGTAGTTACTTACACGAGATAGAGTCTATTACTGGAGTATCCGTGGGCTAATAGCTGTGTAACATATCAACATCATAATACAATGTGACGATCATGACTGATGTTGATAAGGGGCTCACAACAAAAACTTACAAAGCTAAAACAGAATTTCATTACTTGTCCATTGATTGTCTTAACCATGCTTGTTAATCAAATACTCAATATTTAGAGCTTGGGACTAAATGTATAGCAGAGGCATAAACGACACTTGTATTCCTTCAAGCCAAAGTGCCTGCTTAAGACTTGGAAGGTAGACAGCACACTAGAAATTGTGTCATTTAATCCTTATGCCTCAGTCCCATAAAATCGTGGCTTGTTGCGGCCCCATACGTGTACAGACAGCCGCAGGCCGTGAGAAGCCTTGCGTATTAAGGTGACGGCACGCACATGGCACAAAACAACACACCCGTACGGAGCTGTAGCTGGAAGATTTACAAGTTTAATCCATACTTGGTCAAGATTTTGTACACTATTTGACTTTGAAACTGGTACGTGTATCCACGGCTCATCTCAAGGACCCTGGTAAAAACGTAACAGTCCGTACGGGTACGCAAGAGTTGGTACAAGTCCTTGCGGAGCGTGATCTCACGGTGCCCTCACGGCTATGTGTATGTTTATGGGACTGTAGCTTTAGTTTGCCCCACACATTCAAGCTCCAGAAGTTCGTTTCCGCTTATTCTAGTAATGAGATGTATGTAGCAGAAGTAGAAAGGGACAGGTAAAAATCAAGGAACACGTGTTTTACATTTACATACATGTAGCATTTGGTAGCTCTAAACTTTCACAATCGCCTTTTCTAAAATCAATTGCTTTTAGTCATTTCGGTGTTTTATTGTTCTATTAGTTTTCTTAAAACAAAATGATTAACATATTGTCTTAATTGAATTTGAATTACACAGCTGAACGTAGACGTATACGAAAGTGGCTCACAGATGCACAAGACCAATACACGAAACAGATAGGAGACGGAATTCCAGGTAATTCATGCTCACATTGTGGTGCCAGTTTTGTTTTTATTTTTGTCTCCTTTGGGACAGTATTGGGGAAATCTTTCTAAATGTGAGCCTAACGGCGAAATTTTCATTAAATGATCACATTCCTTATGTATATGTATATTAAATGTAATAATTCAACTGCATATACGTACTATCTCTGACTTTGACTTTTTACTCAATTCAAAATTACCTTTAATTTTTTATAAAACGTAATTTTAACAGATTGGTGGATAGATAACTACCGATTTTACGTTTAAATGAGGGTTTAGGTCATGGTTAATGTGGTATTATGTTGTATTTAATAACATGTAATAATCAAAAGAGCCGTTAGGCGATGCAAGATACGCATGAAGACTAAATGCACTGTAATTAGGGACTTTAGTCAGTTATCTTTCCCTGATAAAATCTGAAGCAATCCAATTGGTTAGTAGGTCCTTACAGTTGGAATCCTCGGATTTTATCATTGAAGTCCTATGTAAGGATAACAATGTTTTTACCTAATGTCTTTCTTGTTAATGAAGATAAATGTATTTACAGAAGTGATGAAATTGAGATAGCTCTTTACCCTTAAAATACTTAGCTTGAATTCAAACAAATTACATGATTTATAAAAAAGTTATCATCTTCATCTTCGGATTTTTGATTAGAGTGCAGGTGTGGGGGCATTGTCCACGTCAGTGGGCCCCCTTCCAGGTAACTGGCTAGCTGCACGCCTGCGGTTTCTCACACCTGCTTTCCAAGCGTCTCTTTTTTTAGGGTCGATCGCCGAGAGGTTCCATTCCCTGCGATCCCTTTCTGTTAACTGCTTCCATGTCAACTTGGGCCTCCCAGGTTTGCGTGTCCCTGTGACCTGTATTGTACTGGCTGCCTTGATGCCACCATTTGACCTTTCTACGTGGCCGGACCATTTCAGTCTCCTTTCCCTCAATATGAGGTCCAGGTCTTCTAGGCCGAGCTGTTTGAGGAGGTCTTTGGATCTGATGGTGGAAATGTCCTGTTGTTTAATTTTACAAATCTGCCTGACCATTGCTCTGTCGTTTCGCTTCAGGCGTTGCAGATTTGTTTTGGACAGGGGCAAAGTCTCACTGGCGTAGAGCATCACACTTCTTACGCATGTGCTGTAGACTCTGCCACGTGTTTTGTATGAGAGGTGACGTGATGTGAGGATTGGTAGCAGCTCTCTGAATTTTATTCCACGCAGTTATGTTAGATTAATTTTTGCAAACTGACATTGAAAAGTAAGGGTAAAATCCGAGTAATCCAACTAATTAGACCTACCTATTTGAAGAGTATACAAGGGGAAATCACCGACCAAAGTCCCTTATTTGTCTCATTCAGAAACTAAACTTGAGAACGTGAATAACTTCAACACTGCACGAGCGCACTGCATATCCATTTGTGGCAAAGCATAATGTTCACAAAGATTGAAGTAATTCTGTCTTTAGCTGATAGAGGTATGCTTCAGACAAAGGATGTCAGAAAAGCCTTTTGAAATGAATTTACATGATTTACAGTTCATTCCCGATCGCTTACAGTGGCAAGTGTGTTGCCAAAAACTTATGGTGATAGCGAATTGAAGCATTCCATGCTATTCTATTGAGCGATCCTAGTATTTCGAATGAGCGCGTTTTGAGCGGTCAAGATTGAACTGTATGTAGTTTAAATTAAAGATGTTTATGAATTCTATAGAGGATGGTATGGTACTATCAAGTGGTCCAGCAGCCCTTAATCCCCTTCCGACAATACGAACACCTTTACCAACAGCCGAACCTTTGTTAAGACGACCTAGAGGTACCTGGTTGATGCAACAACTAACCATAATTTTCAGGCTGTGCTCATGCTTTGTTAAATTGTGTAATTATGCTTAACTAAAATGTTTACTTTTTTGCTTTACACTGATAAATATGGTGGCTGATTTATGCCACGTCGCATTGTTGTCCCGCGGGGCGCCACACGAAAACACGAAAGTACGACAAAATGGTCTTTTTGTCGTATCATCGTCCCGCGAGGCGCCATGCAAAAACACAATCATACGACATTTTAATCATTTGTCGTGTTTTCGCCTGTGAAAGCTCAATGCAACAAAGTATTTTTACGACAAAACTTTTACAAAGATACGACAGAGTAGATCTGTCGTATAATTGTATTTTCGCTCTTTCGCCTTCCGCTCACACATGCGCAGAAGACTATTGAAGATGTACGCATGTGTGAGCGGAAGGCGAAAGAGCGAAAATACAATTATACGACAGATCTACTCTGTCGTATCTTTGTCCCGCGAGGCGCCACACGAAAACACAATCATACGACAAATGTCTGTTTGTCGTATCATCGTCCCGCGGGTTGTGAGACGAAAACACAAAGATACGACAAAATAAAGGCAATAACACGACACGAAAATGTGTCGTATCTTTGTAAAAGTTTTGTCGTAAAAATATATGGTTGCATTGAGCTTTCACAGGCGAAAACACGACAAATGATTAAAATGTCGTATGATTGTGTTTTTGCATGGCGCCTCGCGGGACGATGATACGACAAAAAGACCATTTTGTCGTACTTTCGTGTTTTTCGACGTGTGGCGCCCCGCGGGACAACAATGCGACATGGCATAAATCAGCCACCATAGATAAACGATGTTATTTTATAAATCTTTAATATGATAATCACATTTTCTCTGCAGTGAAATTATAATTATGACGTCATTGATATTTGATGCTAAACATAACTGCATTGAAAATACTGAAATGCAATCGCACCATGAATGAAAGAGAAAAAAATTCAAGTCCGTTGTTGTTCTTTGGGGGGGGGTTATGATCACCTTATTTCACACATTTCCCTAGAAAGCGAATTTTTCGCCAACTCTGAAACCTGTTTTCTTTGGTAACTCGATGAAACAATAGTAGCTCTAAACTCTTAAACATAATGAATGGTGAACATCATCTATTTGGCTATATGCATGCTTACTAAAGATTGTATGAGCGTTAAAAATGTTAACATTAATTGCAGTTCTAGTACAAGTGATGTATTTTTTAACACTGTTTAAGTTGTTTCTTTTATTATTAGTTTTACCTTTTTTGCTGTTTTGTTTTACAATTAAAAGTTTACGGCTTTATGTAACAAAGATATCATAATTGTGCTGCAATGCATCCGTAAATTTTAACCCACTAGCCATTTCAGAAGTGAGGAATAAGCGGGAAAAGATGTTTTCGGGTATCAAACCCAACCAAAGGAAATGCTTATCTCCATGAGCAAGATATTTGCCTGATAATGCACTTCTTGATACTGGTGTACATTTGGTACATCGTCTGCTTGAAGGTAATATACGTTATCCCTGATTTTATCCGTTCCAACTACGGATCCAGGGGGACGTGGGTTTGATTCAACGGCTGCACATACGCACCTAACAAGAGTTTGGTCATGATACAATTTCTTCCGCTTTTCTTTTGTCTGTCTTTATACCCATCAAGAAGGACCGTTGCCAACAACTGTCGAGTTGCCAGCATCTGTCGATGATATGTACTTTGTAATCTGTCTAAGCGCCTATCAGAGGATCTATGCCTATACAGGGAATGTGGGTTGTACGACCGACTGCCGCCATATGATTAAACCAAAGTACTGATAGAACTGACAGATGCAGTGATGATACACAAGTTGTAAAAAAAGTTAAACATGACTCTGCACTCTTGTTTTAACTCAATAAACTTTCAAAAGTTTGTGTGGTTTATGGGAGGGTCTAGTTTTTACAGAAGTGTGCTTGCTGTAAAAGTGACTGCCAACTGCTGATAATAAATTTTTAGTCTGCCACAGTCTGTTAGAAACATAACCACGCTGAGGATGTTCATAATAAGGATATAGCCTAAGAAATCCGCATGAGATTCAAGTTGCAATATTTTGAATCGGAATGGCTCGGGTTTTGTCTATAAGGGACGATGCATATTGGTTAAACTACTTTTTGTTAACTTTGCCTGGTACCATCACTGTGTACTGCGTGAAAAGTTTAAATGAAATACTTCGTAAAGCACCAACACATTACTTGTAGATTCAAGCAACTCTTTGGGGGAAAGCTGAGGTTAATATTTATAGTTAACTATAGTACTTAATAATTGATCTTACCATTTTCAGAATCTGCTAAAAGTTTTGGTCATGCTCCATTTTCTTTCCGACGTATTCAACACATTCCTGAAGAAACGTATAAACTTCCCAGAGGTAAGTTTGTCTACGACAAAATTTATTATCGCCTGTTTTGTTTATATTATTTATTTTATCTCGATTCCGAGACAAGTTCTTACATCTTGGATTTATCACTTTCTGATATGCTTTCTGTCCCCAGTACATGTTATAAACGAGTATGTTATAGATCTTATATAACATATTTAGTATGCCATAAGTACATAATACATGTATAACTCGTTTAGAAGATACTTTTTTTATTTCATATCAGTATAAATATATCATAACCGAGTTTTACTGTACATGAGCTACATGTAGTAGGATAAAGTTTCCTGCTGAAGAAAAATTGGGTAGTTTTTGGATTGGATTCGAACCAATACGTAGCTGGTTATTCATTGATTCACTATCCTACGTCGTAACCACGTGACCACGCCCGCTCCTGATCGTCTGATTCAAGACAGACATCACAAATGCCAATGCAATTTCATTCCAATTTAGTATCATACAAGATACAAACTTGTGTACATACTATATGGAGCCATCGCTTTTTTTGGAGTGCTGACCCAAATGCCTGATGCACGCTGCTTCCAGTCACACGAAGTTACACTTGTTGAAGGCTGCAATCGTGTTTTCCATTGTACGTTATAATCATTATACAATATGTGTCTTTGAGACTACGTAACTTGTTTGTGGGAATGTCCTAGGTATTCCATTTGTTGGTCTGCCTTTCCTATGAATAATTCTCTTAGTAAATTACATATGATGCCATTTGTTCACGGTTCAGCCAATCAAGGTGTTTTGTTTATTTTACAGATGAAGTCGTTACTGGTGGACCAGTCACTCTTAATCCTATACCATTAAGAAAAGAACTTCCACGAAAACCTCGTTCTAGAAAGATGGAAATTGATCCAGGTAATCTATAATTTAGAAACAATGTATCCGAGTTATTTTGTTACTATTTTATAAACTTACAGTTTTAGATTCGTGTTGTCTTGTTGTGAATTTTAGTAATCGTCTTTTAAACAATCTAACAGTTTCTTAATTAAAAGCAAAAAATAAATATTTAAATAATAAACAAATACTTTAGTTGAGGAGAGAGAATACTTACATCAGGAGACCGTGGTCCATTGCTAAATGGGCGATGTGTCCTCGGATACACCTTCATTCAAATATAGTGCTTTAAATCATTTTGAAATTTTACATAAATCATCAACTATTTATTTGTTTTATTTCAGATAAACGGCATTTGATGGTCGATTTAAATTGGATTCCAAAGTTTAATCTGTGATCACATCAGTCACGTCATTTGAAATTACACTCATTTTTTTCATATGCGTAACTTATAATAAGTTCTCCATGAATCGTGATTTGAGCATCGATCGTTTCAAACAAGTCTGAAGCATTTGTACGTTTGTCAATCAGTCTTCTAGTATACTTAACAAGTGACCAAAATAATACAAATCCTGTTAGCAGGACTTTGGAATTTCTGAAACATTCGTAAAAACTACATGTATTGAACTTTCTGAAACATTAAAGACAGATACTTTGCTCGGAGGACAACGTTTTGTACAGTACATAATAACATGTTGAGCTTTTAATGTGTTGCAAGAAGAAAAGTCAATAAATTCGTGGAAAACGTTCGCACTTGCTTGAAAGATGATCCTTTTAACTAAAAATCATGAAAACATCGAAAATAGAAAGACGATAATGAGTCTTGTGCGATTTGAGTTACAAATACATATTGAGAAGGCATAGAGAACATAACAATGACCAATAATACAGCCAAGAAGCAAAGAGAGAGATATTTTAGATTTTAGAACTTTTGTTATAAATATCAATACCACAATCACATGTACTTGTAATGAAATCAACAAGTGGTTTTCGTCTTGGAATAAACACTGGAAGGTTGTTCCTCAATGTTCGATGACTACTTAGCTAGTGAACTTGAGTTTCTTATTTATGTATAATGTGGAATGTTTTTGTTGTCATTATAATTCTATAATTTTATAAGACAGTTTTGTACACTTTCATGGAAAATATATACAGTACCATCAGAGACATAGATGCCCTATGTCGTTGGTACCATACATGATTACCTTTGCACTTTCGTAAATGTGTGGGTTTTTTTACCAGTAGGCCTACTTGAGAAAGATATCTTGCAATTCAAGAATTACAATAATAAAGTATCATTACTCTGGTTTCAAACGTCACAATACATAATAACTACCATCTTGAATAAATCTTAAATGTAACTTAATTGTGATAATAAAAAAACATGTTTACAAATGATCATTTCACGCTATATATTATGCCATTTAACCAAAGGGGACTAACTCAATTTAGTGTACAATGTAACATGACATTGTATTGGCTCCCTTTGTTTCTGAATAGACATCCTAATTTATTAATACAATGTATATGCATTGCTGTAAATAATTATTGTTTTCATTATTTGTTGCATTTATATTATATGATCAATTATTTGTATAGATAATGTTAAATATTGTATAATAAAATTTATTGGATTGTTTATTCTCTTTTTTCTATCATAAATGAAAAAACCCTATTAGTACACAAAATTGAATGTAAGTTTACCCTATTGAGGGTTTGCACCTTTTTATCATTTTTTTATTGGACTTTATGATTCAAATCAGATCAAGGATCCTATATTAGAAGGATATATAACGCCCTATCGTTCAACCAGATTTTATCGATTTTCATTGTCGTTTCAGTTTCGTCTGCTAATTTATCGTAAAGTGTATTAATTGGGGGAAAGAGCAGGGTTTTTTAATCCAAAGTGGCGGTAATCGGCGAAAGTTCAATTAATTGCGCGATCGTAAATGTAAGTTGTCTTTTTATTTTGAATTCTTCCCGCTCAATTACGACTAAATTTTAAAAAATGTAACAAATTCTTAATAGTAATAGTTGTTTTTGAGTACCGTGAACTCGACAGTTCCGAGTCACTTTTTTACAATAGTACTCAGATGTTTCCTTAATAATGCAATATTTTGATTATGTGATAGTTAAGTCGTGTACTCTAATTACTTTGCTACTGTAACAAAAACTTTGCATGTTAAAATTTCTCTACCGAAAGTAATAGTCATGAAAAACTGAACAGCGTCTTTTCCAACCAAGGCAATAGTACGAGAACGTTTCGTCCATGCGTTCGAAAGAAAAGCAGTGATTTATATCTACAATTCGCATAGAATAAGTCCTTATTTTACATTGCTTTGTTGGATAATTGTTGGTGAATACGATTCAACTCATAGATTTGTTTCATCTAATAACTGTTTGACAAGTATGCGGACAAAGTAAGCACGCGACAATTTCGGGTCAAAACCTAACCCTATTATGTAGACTCTTATATTTCAAATAAAAAGTATTTTTATCATTTAAAATTGATTTTACACATGATTTTATCCCATATGTAAGACCTTTGTCCATTGATATTGATTTCTAACCCTGTTGAGACCACTCCGGATTAAAGAGACAAGCATCTGTCACCTGACCCGTAATTGGCAAGTACGACCTGTAGCTATCGAGTTTGCAACATGCATTTTTGAAAATTGTAGCAAATTATAAGCAAATAAACACTATCAATTTAGTTAAGCATGGTAATGTGGAAGTATTTGCATGTCAATTTATGCAGGTTTGATTATTGTCTGGTTCCCAGTCGTACTTTGGCAGGTAAAGGTACGTCAGGCAAACCATGATCATGTCCGCGGCTATTTACTGAAATAGATATTGGATAATTGTGTTTTCAAAGGAGCATTTCTCACTACACAGACTTAAATCAATGGATCATTGTATAAGAATTACAGTTAGTATCTTTTTTCAGATTTGTGGTTTCATTTTCACTAAATACAATGTAAATTATCCGAAATTCTAACGAGACTAAGCCACGTCCGAACTGTATTCAAGTGAGTCTTGTTCGTGTAAATTGTTCGATAAATATACGTGTAATCAGAAAAATCGAATGTCCTAAATAGTATCAAACTCTACTAAAGTAACTGTCGTCAGCAAATGTTAATGCAAAATCAATAAAACGTAATACCTGAATAATAACTGAGGAGACCGCCATAATTACGGCTTGCCTGACCCGATAACGATATTAGTAAGGGGCATGTAATACAGACTTCTAGTCATTATCCTTTAAAACACAATAAACCGATCGCTTTTTGGTTATCAAAATAGCGGATTAGAACACCTTTAATTGAGGATACAACATTAACTGGGTCTATGATTAAGTTCAATAGTCCTAAAATCAATGTAAAAATCAGCCAGGAAATGGGGTGTTTTAAAGTTGCGTTTTAGGTTTAATCAAGCATATGCAAGGAAAAGGTTTATTGGATACCATTTTTCAATGTATTTTTTCCACATTAGTAAAAACAAAATGCTGTTCAAACGCGCGTTGAATGTGAAGACTGCTAAATAAAAATGCCCGTAAAGGACTTCAATCCATGAAAATCGTTGTTTTTAGCCGAAATTGGCCATATTTGAAGATGAAATTGATTATCTAAGCTCGCTAATTTCGATTTATAAAGTAACCAAATCCATTCAAACATCACAGATCTATCGACAAATCCAACTTTAACACATATTTAGTGATCATTTCACTCATAGACTGCGCTACAGTGCAGCCTACATTTTCGATTGGTCGCCATTTCACACATGAGTCGTG